>OMMV01233553.1:0-11245 GCA_900302635.1 Chatrabus melanurus | reverse complement strand
CAGTGCAAAGTCGAGAAAATTGGCCAAACGTCAGCAAAACTCACGTTACTGGAGTTTGTTAGTGAACCTCAAATGCAGCACAGCATTCCACAACATGGTGCTAGCGGAGCCCAGCAAAGGCTGCCATTAGCCAGCGCTCCATTAGAACAAGCGGGACTTTTGCCAATGTGGCAACGTGTGGGAAAGGGGTTCGACATACCACTGTCCAGTGATTCTGAGCAGGCAGGGCGAAGCAGCACCCAGCGTAGACGATCGCACCAGCAACTTTGGCTCGCGGAGGCTAGCTGATGCTAACGGAGGCTAATTTGTTCATAGTGGAGATTAACTTTCTCTAATGGTCTCCAACGTAGCCAGAGGTACATCGGCAAACGGCGAGGAATTTTAAACATTTTGATCATTTTTGGACGTGGTTGACATTCGGAGGACAGCGGAGGACGACGGCGGCGGCTAGTGGCAGCTAGTGGACACAGACATTTGCAAGTAAGTTCATCTACATTGGCCCAAACGTCTAAGTGTGACTGCACCTTAAAAGAAACATTACCTTGTTGTTGACAATTGCTTCAGAATCATCAAAAACAAACTCCCCATCATAACTGTTGAGGAAACACAAAAGTGCCACAAGGGCTACGGCGAGCTTGGCTTGGACCGGAGGAAGCTTTGGCAGCTGTATTTGGTGGTCCCAATAAACTTCAGACAACGCCATGATACACTGGATCTTTGGTCAGTATGCATCATCACCACCATCATCAAATCCTGGAGGGCAAGAAAATGAATGGCGTCAAATTAGTTTTAAACAGTTTTACAATAAGGATGAAAAAAAGTTGAATTTGCATTTAAAATATTATTTTCTATTTTTTTGGAGCTGTAGGCCGTAATTGTCAAAATTAAAATTAAAAATGCTTGAAACAGTTTAGTTTATATGTAATGAGTCTCGAATATATAACATTTTCACTTTCTGAAATAACTGACAAAAAATATTGAACTTTTTCACCATTTTCAAATTTTTTGAGATGCAACTGTATGTATATGGTTGGTTAATTATTTTCCTCCGAAGTCATCTTTACTTGCACCACGGTGCCATTCCTTATTGAACGCAGCCTCTTGCTACCAGATCCTACTTAGTCTGCACGTTTGGCTTGGCTCCGTTTATTCCAGCTCTTAATTGCTTTTACCGATAATGGTGATTGAAACCCTACCCTTCCCTGGATTTGAGAGGTGGACCACAGATTGTTTACATATGTGTCAGGGAAGGGTGATTGAAGGGAAGAGCCGTGCACATTCCAGGCATCCCCTGCCCTCAGAGACCATGGAAAAAACAGGTTTTTCTCCACTACCATCACAGCTGCACTGATGCTGATATTCAAGTCCCATTTATTTGTACTGGGCGCTGCTAGGGATTTAAGTGTGGGCATTGTTACAGAGGCAAGTAAAGAGGACCTGGGAGGAAGAGACATTGCAAACTAAATTTTCACTGGGAGATAAAGGATTAACTGCAACATATCTGACTCTGTATGTTTGACAAGTCTTTAGTGTGCTTTGATTTATTTGTTAGTTTGCTATTATTGGTACGGCCATAGCAGATGTTCACCCCACTGAGTCTGGTCTGTTTGAGGTTTCTTCCTCTAATCAAAAACGCCCCAGGGGTTTTTTTCTTTACAACTGTTGCCAATGTGCTTGCTCATGGGGTGGGTAAGATTTGACCTCACTTGCATATAGCACCTTGGGGCGACTTATGTTGTGATTTGGCACTGTATAAATAAATTGAATTGAACTGATTGAATTATCTGAAGCAGAGTGTGTACAGTAACCACTACACCCACTTTAAACTCATATGCCTGTGTGTAAATAGAAAGTCATGACATACGGAAAGGCCTAACCTATAAGAAATTGGTTTTAGTTGATGTTTGACAACTGAATATCTTTGAAAATCATTTTGGATTGTTGTTTGGTAAAAAAAAAAAGAAGCCGTTTGAAAACATCTTGTGTTCTGAGAAAAAGCTATACTTAATTTCCTGACAACTCTTACATTTAATAATTAATCACAGCAATAAACAACAGATTACTCCATAATGAAAATAATTGTTACAGCCCTAAAACAATGTTACATGCATTTTGGTGGACTTCAACTTCTTTTTACTTTAAATTTATCTTACTTCATTCAAACTCTCATAATATGAACAAGTTAATTCAATATTAATCCTTTATTGTACTTTGTTAGCTTTTTAATTTATTTTATTTGATTTATTTAGGCAATAAAATTACAAGATAAAAAAATAATGCATAAAACTTATTTGCATTCCGGTTCTCAAAGAAAAAGAAAAGACAAATACGTAAATAAATAGACTAAAAAGATCAAATAAATTCAAATTTAAGAGCCAGTTTTTTTAAGATTCAGGCGGATTACTATTAGAGGGTGATATATGACCCCCTCAGATTTGCCTGTATTTTGAAACTGGTCAGTATGGTCAGTATGTATGGTTATGATGATTGTCATACATGCATTTTATACTTGAAGTAGAAAAAAAGAAAATCCTTAACATGACTGGAATTTGAACCCAGGGCCTTTGGCTCAGAAGTCCCACACCCTACCACTCTGCAATGGGTCATAGCCTGAAGTTATCATACATGCCACATACGAATGGCTATGGGATAAATCCTAACCCAAACCCTATGGGATAATTCTGACACGGCTATGTACAGATTGAATTTTGTATTACCAATATGGCTACATACGGATAGTCACTTCATTCTGCAAATACTCAGGGAGCAAACTCACTATATTTACCATGGAATCCCCTAAAAATAATTGGCTGTGGCTATTCGCAGGGCCGCCCTGTGGCTAATTTCCAATCTGCTATTCGTAGAGCAAGACCCTGGTGGTGAAACTGAGAACTACAGTTATGAACAAACAACAAACGAGAGAGTGCTAACACCACCATCAAGGACCAAAACATTACACACTCACTATACTCTTCAAAATAGTGCCATATTAATAAACTTTGTGTCATTTGAAAGCTCTTATCCCACAGATGATAAATCTATAAATTTTACATGCAAAGAAAGCATATCAACATTGATTACTTTCATGGAAAATATTACTACTGTAGAAGACAAGTCCAAAAAAAAAAATTGGGGAATCTTTCATTTTACGATACAAGCATGAAATTTCTAGCACAGTTAGTACATACCATAAGGTTTATTTTCAGATGTGGAGGCAAGTTGGATTTGACCTGTGAGGACCATGAGAGGTCAATGAAGGATCACACGGGGGTCAAAATTTTAAAAGCCTTCAATCATATTGAAACATATACCATATAATACGGTATATTGAAACATATACCATATTATATGTCTGATCATACAGATTCTAAAAAGGTATAGATTGGACTATCTATGACAGAATATTATGGAGTTATGGGGCAAAAACAGCAAAAATGGTGACAAAGGTCAATTTCAATTTGTACAGGGGTCAAAAATTTAAGTTGCTCCAACTTTGGTAAAAAGTGAAGCAAATTATTGGTTGCGCTAATAGGATCAATAAATGGAATAGTTTTGACTGTGTTGAATGTTTGGTCTCCAAGGTAAAGGTCAAACAAGGTCAACATCCATTGGATACTATGACATATGTTACTCCGTAACGTGATAACTAAGCATAACAGATGGTGCAAACTATTCCTTTTTAAAACCCCATTAGCTCAATCTTTATGATCAGGCAAATAATATAGTATATGTTTCAATATGATTGAAGGCTTTTTAAATTTTGACCCCTTCATTGACCTCTCGTGGTCCTCACAGGTCAAATCCAACTTGCCTCCACATCTGAAAATAAACCTTATGGTATGGACTAACTGTGGTAGAAATGTCATGCTTGTATAATAAAATGCACACTTGTCATGGCTATCCACTGTGCTATACTATTTTAACACAGCTGTAAAGTGAGCATTCTTTGCTCCTTGTCCCACTTTTATGTTTCACTTAATACATTTGCCACATTCTGTTTTTGTGTTAAATTTTCAGGGTTTACACATAGATAACTACTGCTTTACTTTCTTACAAAGTTAACTCAAATTCATCATACAACACAATGAAGAAAATAGTCAGTAAAAGACTAATAACATATAAACTCAGCTTGGCCATTTACTAAAATTAAAGGCATTAAAGTGTTTAACATATTTTCTTCTGACAACAAATAGCGCCCACATAATAAGCAATGGTTTAAAAACAGACACGTTTAGGAATAATAAGGGTTGTTTTTGTTTTTTTAATTACTGGGAGAATTCAAACCTTATCTTTGGAAGGATACGAGGACAGAAGTCACCTGGTGCTGCATCACGCCCAAACAAACACAACTGTTAGTGCATTAAATCACCGAAACCCTCTGAGGCGATGAGTTTATGAGCTTTAAAAATCAAAGCTGTCACATTAAGGAGAAGGTCAACGTTACCCTAGTTAGCATGCTAACTGTTAGCATGTCCGTTAGTACGTGCGCGCTCAGTAACTTTACAGCGTAAAGACAAACCATACAGGGTGACGTGTGTCGGTACTGCACCGAATCTAATCTAAGTAATTTCCCAAAAACTGTGCGAAGTATTTCAACAACATGAATCAGTCAGTCAGGACAACCCACTGTTGTAAACAAACACATACGGTCAGCCACTTCCTAGTAGTGAATCGTCACTGTCATGTGATCAGTTTTGGACCAATAGTTGAATAGATAAGCTGCCTATCGCATTTCATTAAAGTTTCTTAAAACGATTTTTTTCCCTTAAAAAATAAAATAAAATGCTACTGCAAAAGTAAAATAATGCTATAAATAATATTAATAATAATATTTAATACTAATATTAAATAATGTCATTATTATTAAATTATATTTTATTTAATAATAATTTATTATTAACAGTTGGATTAGTCACCAGCGAAAAAGATAAGTATACACATTTAAACACATAATGATAACAATAATAAGAAGAAGAATATGAATTTATTATTATTAAATTACTATAATAATAGTAATATATTAGATGCTACTGCCATGTATACTTTCATATATTATGCACTACATATTATTATTATTATTATTATTGTTGTTGTTGTTGTTGTTGTTGCTGTTGTTGTTGTGGGAAATTAAACTCAACAGCAAAACCGACAGGTGTATACATTTAAACACTACATGGGATAACGTACTGACGACATGAAAGTAAAAAAAAAAAAAAGAGAAACACCTTTGATTACAATATAACTTAGTCCAGTACAACATGTCCAAAAGTGAGCGACATGACAAATGAATAGTTTGATAGTTTTACTTCACACAGTGGTCAAAAGGTTCATTTGAAGGATCCGTGTACGATTCGTTCATTTGATATTAAATTAAGAATCAAAAAACAAAAACAAAAAAATGAAAAATGACTTGTTATTTCATTGTTTGTTTTTCAATGTCATACAAACAACAAATAACGATTTGTTTTTCGGACCGTTGATTTTATGCTCAGGTCAAAAATTGAACATTTTTTAAAAAAACGGTCAGTCTCAGGGCAGAATTTGATTTTGATATTTATATTTCTTCTATTATGTGACCCGGAAGTCGACCCGAAGGGTCCGTGTATGATTTCAGTTGGAGTTTATGAATGGAAAAGTGTCATGAAAGATTACGGTTCTATAGAACACATCAGAAATGTGATTTCTGCTTGATCGCTTAGTATGCAAACTGGAGTATTCCGAATTCTGATAATACTCCAATTAATGCTTTGACATGCAGGTTAGGTGAATTGGTGACTCTTAACTGAGCGTAGGTGTGAATGTGTTTGTCTGTCTATATGTGGCCCTGAGATGGACTGGCGGCCTGTCCAGGGTGTACCCTGCCTTTCGCCCAATGACTACTGGGATAGGCTCCAGCCCCCCTGTGACCCTTAATTGGAATAAGCAGGTTCAGAAAATGAATGAATGATTGTTTCTCTGTTGCAACCATGCATATGGTATATGGTTGGTGTTAGTCAGAGCATTTAAAGGAATTAAAGGTATTAAAAAAATTTGGAGAGGTTCACGGCCTGCTTTTGGATTTTAGGGGTCCATTTCATCCGTCAGTTCTTAGAGAAGATGGGTGGTCTGCCCAATGACCAGAACCAGGAGCTCAGAGCGAGGAGCATGGGAAAAGAGTCTTCTCAAACCCTTCAAACACCTCTCAAGGCTGCTTAGAAACACAGACATTCATTCAGAAAAGAAGCCTGCATTATCCTCGGGGGGCGGCAAACACTTCATATGGGTGTAAACAGTTCATATCATACCTGCTGAAAGTACGCCGTATCAAATAAAGGAGATTACCTTCAACTACAGTATCATCTTCGCTTAAGGCTTATTTTTTCCACACGTTACAATAAACGACTGCCATGTGAGCAGATCTACCTGTCACATTCATATAATCATTAAATTACTGTCAATATGAAGAACAATTTGAATTTATTCTTTTCTGATGATGTTGCACAGTCCAAATCAATAAAGAAAAACTTCACAGTACACCGTCATTGACTTAATATGTGGTGATTTTCAGTCTCTTTTGTGCACGAGTATATGTGCTTATCTCAAGAGCAAACATGCAGATGGAGGAATGTGAAAATTAGTTTTCAGAAAGATTTTGATTTTTGACATTTGTTCATGTCCTCATTATTGTAGCAAATTACTTTTTTATTCAGTACCCACGATTAGCAGGGTAAGCATAGGTTTAATGAAGTCAGATCGTGAGTGAGAGAGTCTGCAAAAATTCCATCAGTAACCCCAGAAAAATGACTGCATATTCTGCTCTGAAATTTTGGATTCTGATTGCTACAGGTGAGGACCAGTGAATCTCATATTTTGGGTCATGTTGGCATCTTTTAACATAATTTAGCTGATCTTTTATATCACATTCTAACATTCACATAGACAGTAGCAGTCATTAAAGCTCCCTGAGGTGAAGCAGTAACGTCATTTTGTATTTTTCACTAATGTTTACTTTTATTTCAGTTTTAATTTTTGATTTCAATTCAATTTTTGTGTAGACTGATGCACAAATGCACACCCCTGTGTGTACAAGCAGAGTGCACATGTTCCGTGACCCCTGCCTAGGTAAGGCATAATATTGCGCCAAATATGTACCAGAAAAATTCTGCACTTGACTTTAAACTTCGACTTTTCAGGTTTTTGGTGGTCAACAGTGCAAATGCTTTCTGTTGCCCTTTTCTCTTTCTCTGCTCTTGCACTTTGCACTGTGCTTTGCACTGCTTCACGTTGTGCTGCTTCATGTTGTGCTGCTTTGCGATGTGCTGCTTCACATTGCGCTGTTTGTGCTGCGCTGCCCTTTGCACTGCTTCGCGCTGCGCTTTGCACTCCTTTGTGCAGCACTTTGCTTGCAATGCTTTGCACCGCACTTTGTACTGTGCTTTGTATTGCCTTGTGCTGCGATTTGCACTGCTTTTCATTGCTATGACATGCTTTGTGCTCCACTTTGCACTGCTTGTCAGTGCTTTGTGCTGGGTGTAAGAAAAGTTTTTTCTTTCATTTTGAATCCAGCACTGCTCTCTTTCTTTGTCCACAGTGCTCCATAAATTCACTCACTGAACTCCACAATGTTCTTGAATAAAGTTCCTATTTTTGTCTGACAGACAAGACATAGTATTACAAAGGTGAGTGAGTTATAATTGACTATAAACCAGGTTTCGCGTCATCGCTTGTCACATGCCCTGTCTGAACCGCTTTAGAAGACACATTTTGCTCTTTATTGTCATGAAGCTGTAACTTACGTGATTAAAAGTTTCTTCAGATCAAAGTAGCCAAACCTACACTTAAAGTCAGTATTGTATAATTATTCCTGTTTCATCTTGTGTAAAGTGAGTGACTGTTGATGCCGCGGAGTTGAATGGTTTCTTTTGAAATGCTCACCTCAAAGGTGCAGAATCCAAATCTCTACACGACTGAGATGAGCTGAGGAGATTTCAGGTGAGAAATCAAACATTGTTTTCAAACATTTATCAAACTCTTCATCAGCAGCTGACGATGTTCAAAGATCCCATTGCCACCCTGCAAGCAGGAACTGCTAATTTGGTCACCATTTGTCACACGTATGTAGACTAAAGTGGCTTTGAATGAGAATCCTATTTTTAGCCATTGTATCTCCATATCTCTTAAGTGTTCAAATTATCAGGAACTGCTTCTCTGTCACTGCCTCATTTCCTTCTCTTTAGTAGCTTGAAAAAAATTTCACCAACTTCCTGCAGAGAATATAAACTAATTTAACAAATGCATTAAGCATTTCCTTATTGTACAGTATGCTGCCCAAGTATTTTTGCGATGTTAAGAAAACAATTATTGCAGAATGTCTGTTGAATGGGTTTCAGTGTGGTTCGCAAACCTACTTTAGAACCACTTGAAGTATTTACAGATCTGCCAATGACAACACATTTTGCATATCCGGTAAACATTTGACACTCTGACTACCATGTTACATGAAAGCATCCCAAACCTATGCAAGCAGTGCTGTGAAGACAAAGCTTTTGCTTTTTGTTTCCCTGCTGCAGGCGGCAGTAAGCGAAATTAAAGTTATCACTCGTCATTGTCGTTGTCGTCGTGGCTATCCCTCAGATCCCCTAATTCTTGGTGGTCTTATGGATCTTGAGATGGCAGAAGAGTCCCAGTCTTGTTGCACACTGCTTCTGACATACGTTGCAAGTGGTCATGGTGGGACGTTTTGGGCAATCAGGGTCCCTTTGTTGCTCCTTCCACTTTTTCCTCTTCTCCTCAATGTTGCTCATCCGTGTCTTCTCGAAACTTTCCATTCCTGCATGAATCAGCCCCCTCCAGCTAGCACGGTCATTAGTTTGCTCTTCCCAGGTCTTCCAGTCGATGTTGCAGCTCTTCAGATTTGATTTTAGAAGATCTCTATAGCACTTTTTCTGTCCTCTCTTAGTATGCTTTCCTTCGCTCAGTTGGGAGTAGAAAACTTGTTTGGCGAGTTGGCTGTCATCCATCCTGAGGATGTGGCCTGCCCACTGCAGTTGATTCTTGATGATGATGGACTTGATGCTCTGTTCTTTCGCTTTGGCCAGGACACTAATGTTCGTGCGGTAATCCTTCCAGCCAATTCGGAGGATGTTCCTTAGGCAGGGTTGATGGAATCCCTCTTGGGTGTTCAGGTGGCTGCGGTATGTTGTCCAGGTCTCGGATCTGTACAAGAGGGTTGGAATGACAATGGCTCTGAACACAAGGATTTTTGTTTCATTGCGGAGGTCTCTATTTTGGAATACGTGGGTGTGAAGTTGGTTGAAGGCAGTTCCTGCACAATTGAGATGATGTTGTATTTCATCATCGATGTTGCCGTTTGATAACATGTGGCTGCCCAGGTATTTAAAGTGGCTCAGGTTTTCCAGGACCTGTTCATTGAGCGTTATATAGCAGGAGCTCTCGGGTGAGTCTCGAAAGGAGGTGGTTGGTACAAGATTTGAGTTTTCTTCAGGTTGATATGCAGACCAAGCTTGGTGTAGGCTTTGTCAAAGGTTTCGAGGATCTTCTGAAGTCCGTCCTCTGTTTGGGATGCCACGCTGTTATCATCGGTGTATTGGAAGTCCAGGAGGGAGGTGTTGCTGGTTTTGTTCTTGGACCTCAGCTGGCTGAGGTGGAAGACTTTCCCATCGGTTCTGTAAATAATGTTGATTCTGGGTGGTAATTTATCTTTGATCAGGTGCATGATACTGGCAACAAAAACAGTGAACAGCGTTGGGACGATGACACAGCCCTGTTTTATTCCAAATTTGACTTTAAAAGTTTCAGTCTTTGCCCCATTCACCAGAACCATGGCAGACGTGCCGTCATGAAGACGTTTTAGTACCTTGATGAATTTTTCACGACAGCCAGCTTTGATCAGGTTCTTCCACAGGAGTGGATGTGACATGATGTCAAAAGCCTTGGTGAGGTCTATGAAGGCCATGTACAGTGGTTGATGTTCGCGGCACTTTTCCTGCAGTTGGCGGACAGTGAAGATCATGTCTGTTGTTCCCATTGATGCCTGGAAGCCACTTTGGGTCTCTGGCAGGATGGTTTCTGTGACTGGCTTGAGGTGGTTGTTAGCGATGCGGGCCAGGACCTTTCCTGCGATGGACAGCAAGGAGATCCCACAGTAGTCCCCACAGTCAGACTTGTCTCCTTTTTGTTTGTAGATGGTGACAATCATTGCGTCTCTCAAGTTGCTCAGGATGTCCTCTTGGATCCAGATCTTGATGATAAGCTGATGTAGTTGCTGCTGGAGCAGAGAACCTCCTCCTTGAAGATGTCGGCAGGGATGTTATCAATGCCGGAGGCTTTGTTGTTTTTTGTGCTTTAATGGCAAGGCAGGTCTCCTCGAGGCTAGGGGTCCGACTAAGCTCGTCGATGGTGTCTTGACTGGGCAAATGACTGAGCACATCTTCGTCATTGACAGTCAGATTGGTGTTCAAAAGTTCTTCAAAGTGTTCCTTCCATCTTTCACTGATGTCATTTTTGGTTGTCAGCAGAGTCGATCCATCCTTGCTTCATAGAGGCACTTTCCTTGGTTAGAAGGACCGTAGATGGCTTTGGTGGCGTTGAAGAAGCCTGTGTCATTTTTATTAGCAAGCGCTTGGATCTTGGCCACTTTGTCGACCCACCATTGATTCTTCAGTTTGCGAGTTTCTCTCTGCAGACTCGCCTTGCTCTCCTGGTGTCGACCTTTCTTCTCTCTCAAGTTTGGGTCTTTTTGAAGCTCGAGGAATGCTGTCCACTTTTGGTCGACAAGTTGTTTCAGGACTTGGTCATTCTTGTCAAACCAGTCTTGATGGTTCTTCTTTTGATGGCCGAGTGTTTGTTGGCAGGTCATTGTAATTGCAGTCTTCAGTTCATCCCAGTGGCTTGGGGCTGAAATGGAGTATTTCATTGGAAGTTCTTTTGGAAGGCATTACGCAAACTCTGCTTTTACTGCCAGATCTTGAAGTTTGGAGGCGTTGAACATTTTGACTGCCATACAGTGTCCAAGTCTCCTTTTAGGACAGACATTGAGCCGAATCAACTCAGCCACATGGGGTGTACAGCCAATACATTCTGAGTGCCGGTCCCAAGCCTGGATAAATGAGGAGGGTAGAAGGAGGCAGGGCGTCGACCATAAATTTTGTCAAATCTCAGCCACATGGGGTGTACAGCCAGTACATTCTGAGTGCCGGTCCTAAGCCTGGATAAATGAGTTGGGTTGCATCAGGAAGGGCATCTG
>OMMV01233552.1:0-12894 GCA_900302635.1 Chatrabus melanurus | reverse complement strand
ATGTACCTCCATTGTTGACACATCCTCCTTCACATTTGCAAAGAACCGTGCAATTCACAGATATATTGGAATTGCAAATGTGTTGGTTTGTAAAGGGCTTTATGCAAAATACATGTTAGAATATGCAATTCTTGATATAAAAACCCTATGAGAATAATATTTTGGCTATTCTATGTCTTAAAGTGTCAGCAGTATGCAACATTTAATTCCGCTTGGTGGCCATCTTGGATTTTCCAATATGATGATCTCTGTCAATGTACAGTCAATTTGACACCAGATTTAAACTTTTTTTTATGTAAAAGACAGTAGGAATGGCTTTTGTTGTGTCAGTATGTGACTTTATGTTCACTATAAATGGAGAAATTGACTTTTCGGAGGCGGCCATTTTGTTTTGCCAAATATGGCGACCCCATTGAAATTAGGCTTTGGCGCCCAGCAGATTTGGATTCAGCAGGTCTTAAACTATAAGTGTGCCAATTTTCATGCTTTTGCACAAATTTGCGCAATCCTCCCCCTAAGAGACCGGACTATTTCAGAAAAAACTCGATGTGCAGCCCTTTTGCTTTGCATGCAGCTCAACCCCTTCAGATCTCAAAAGTGAAGCATTGTCGAACATGATTAGTACTTGGCTGGGAGACCTCATGGAATACTCTGCCCTGTGCCTTTCTCTGTTTTGAACTGAAGTTGTGTCAGGAAGGGCATCTTATATAAAACATGTGCCAAATCCCAATTCAGATCTGTACTGGAACCGCTGTGGCAGCCCTGGGCAGCCGAAAGGCACACAACAGATACAACTAAGAAATAAATGTTGGTAAATGCTTCTTTTTGCATTAGTTTAGCTCTACATGATGTCTTCAAGCTGGATGTAACAATGTAAATAAAGTACATAGTCTGCAGTAATCCACAGTGCCCTGGGCAAATGTTGGAAAGCTTATCATTGACAAATGAGGCTTTTCCAAAGTACAGTTCAATGATTTTCAACTTTTGATGCCAAAATACCACTGGAATAGGCTAAGCATGTTCAGAAAATGAATGAACAACCCCAAAATGAATAGGCTTATTGGGGTCACCAGGCCTAATACACACAGCAAGTTCTGTGGCAATCAGACAATTAGGAAAGACGGTATTGCACTAAAATATTTTTACTCATGATGCTCAAGGGACCTTGACCTTTGAACTTTTGACCCTAAATTGAATAGGCTTCTTAGGGTCAATATAGCTAACACAGACACTCGGTTTGGTGAAAATCGTGCAGCTAAAAAAGAAGTTATTGCGTTCAAAATATTTTTACACAGTACACTCCAGTGAACTTGACACCCCAACATCAACATGCTTCTTGGGGTCACTATGTGAAATGCATACACCAAGGTTGGTGACAATCGGGCCAGGACAACTGAAGTAATCGTGATCAACTGAAATGTCACAAGACTGACTCACTGACTTTTTAGTGACCATAATTTTGATTGGGAAAAGAGACAATTTACCTGAACAACAACTGTACTTACATTAGAGTGCCAAGTTGTTGTGGACAAGTGGTTAAGGCGATGGATTAAAAATCCGTTGGGTGTTACCCGCACAGGTTCGAATCCTGCCAACAACGTATTGAAATATAGACACATGAGCCAAAACTATGTGTTTAGTTCCCAAGCTTACTTACTCACATTGTCATGGGGGCTTGGTCAACTCTGAAATGGTTTAGCCACAAATTGATATCATTCAAAGATGTTTTTGTTTTAATGGAAGTAACGAACTTTAAATATTAGGTCTGCTTTTGTTCCATATCCCACAAGACAAATATGTTGTTACTGTCCTGTGGCCAGTATCTGCCATAATTGTTTGTGTCCAAGTGTTGGGAGGAGAGATTGGCTGATTGGCTGAGTGGAGGCTCCTGGGCCCATTGATTGTGCTTCAGCAACAAAAGATCAGCTGCATCATCATTCAAGCTGGGACTTGTCATTGTTCACGATTTGTTTTACTTTTGACACAAATTCTTTGCTCAATGCTCTTTCTTGTGTTTCTTTTATTATTTGTGATGCTGTTGATTTTTCATGTTGTTGTGGCCGAGTGATTAAGGTGATGGGCTTAAAATCCATTGGATTCTTCCCACGCAGGTCCGAATCCTGCCAGCAACGAGTTCAACTCCTGAGAATAGGTTGTTATATGTTTCATCCCTGCTTTTGGTTTAAGAAAAAACTCGATGTGCAGCCCTTTTGCTTTGCATGCAGCTCAACCCCTTCAGATCTCAAAAGTGAAGCATTGTCGAACATGATTAGTACTTGGCTGGGAGACCTCTTGGAACACTCTGCCCTGTGCCTTTCTCTGTTTTGAAATGAAGTTGTGTCAGGAAGGGCATCTTGTATAAAACCTGTGCCAAATCCCAATTCAGATCTGTACAGGAACCGCTGTGGCAGCCCTGGGCAACCGAAAGGCACACAACAGATACAAGTTAGAAATAAATGTTGGTAAACGCTTCTTGTTGCATTAGTTTAGCTCCACATGATGTCTTCAAGCTGGATGTAACAATGTAAATAAACAAGCATGTAGTTTGCAATAACCCACAGTGCCCTCAACAAACGTTGGTCACCACTCGGCCACAACAACACGAGAACTCAACAGCATCACAAATAATAAAAGGAACACAAGAAAGAGCATTGACCAAAGAATTTGTATCAAGCACAATCAATGGGCCCAGGTGCCTCCACTCAGCCAATCAGCCAATCTCTCCTCCCAACACTTGGACACAAACAATTATGGCAGATACTGGCCACAGGACAGTGACAGCATCTTTGTCTTGTGTGATATAGAACAAAAGCAGACCTAATATTTAAAGGTCGATACTTCCATTAAAGCAACTTTGAATGATGGCTGAACCATTCAAGCGTTTACCAAGTACCCCATAACATTGTGAAACAAATATCTTTTTTGCTCACGTGTCTGTATTTCAACACATTGCTAGCAGGATTCAAACCTGCATGGGTAGTACCCAATGGATTTTTAATCCATCACCTTAAGCACTTGGCCACAACAACAATTGTGAGTGGCTCGTTAATGAAATAAATCATTACAGAGTAAAATATTAACTATATTTTCTGAAATGTGAACATTTATGAAACTGAATTTTTCTTCAGGCACTAATTTGCACATGCTCATTAGGCTATGCAGCTGTGAGGACCATTTGAAAGCAGCCACATTCACTTGGCTGTAACTGAAAAAAACGGGTGTCGCTGATGTGGGCATATTCAAAATATGCACTGTGACTCCTGCCACTCTAAAATTCACAGAGGTACATATGTCGCTGGCTGGTGTAATTGTGTATTGTAGCTAGCAGCACCGTGAACAACTCCGGAGCTGTCCGTGCCAAGTATGTCTTGCTGCAGCACAAGGCTTCTTTGTCACCGCAGTCTTATCTCGGTGTGACTGTGGCTTCAATAACCCTTTGAGAATTAGAATAATAGTAATGATGATCAGGTGGGGGCTGGGTGCAGATATCTAAATCAGACAAAATCCTTGGTGTTGGTAGATGATTTATTTGTGGCAGTGGGTTCGGATAACATTACAGCTTATCCACTGTGTATAAAAATGGCTGAAGTTCCTCAATGGCTATTGCAATATTTTTGTTTAAACCCCTTGAATTAAAAGTTAAAGTCTACACAACAAGCACATCTTGTTTGGTTTATTTCAACTCCATTGTGTTGGTGTATAGAGGCAAAATTAGGAAAAATGTCACTGTCCAAGTACTAATTGACCTGACTGCATGAGGGAAATTAGGGCTGGACGATATGGTCTAAAATTCATATTGCGGTATAATTTGAAGCAAATTGCGGTAACGGTTTATATTGCGATATATTCTTCAGTATATACCTTTCAATATAACTGTGTCTGGATGGGTAACATACTTCCATAGCAGATGCATTGCAGTATTATTGTACTATTATACTGTTGTATATTTATTATACTATTGTACTGTTGGTCAGGCTCCACGCCCCCCCTCAAATGGAATGTATGTGTGTCTCGAAAACAAATGAATTACTGTTAGTTTGTTCTTTATTTTAAGAGGACCACAATGGAAATAAGTGCCTCTTTGGCTTCTTTTTTGCGCTATCCTCTGCAATATTTTATGTTTTCTTGTGTTTATGTATTGCCAAATAAAAATCAAATCAAATCAGCACGAAGCTGTATTCTTAACTGTTAAGAAATTACAAATGGTATAGAGTAACATTTTAGCAGCCATCCTGCTCTGTGTACACCTGATCCCGTCAGCTCTCAGAAGTTAAGCAGAGTCTGTCCTGATCAGTACTTGGCTGGGACACCGCTTAGGAACGCCAGCGGCTGTGTGTGTTTCTCTATGTAACACTGGAGTTGCATCAGGAGGGGCATCTGGGATAAAACTTGTGTCAAATGCAGACCTCTACTAGGTCTACTGTGGTGGAATAACATTTATTGTGTAAAAATGCAATTATAGAAAAAAATACAAAACCTTTCAAATAACTTCCAAGCAGTGTAACAGGAGATTTGTTTCTCCACAACAACGTAACGTTAAAAAAAAGCCACTCACAGTGTTCCTATCCAGCACACACTTACTTGTTCTTTTCAGGAGCGCTTGGCTTTCGCGTGCACACACGTTTTGAGCGCAGCTGAAGAGGAAGAGGCGACAGATACTTTGTCCTCAACTGATGTTTTTGAGAGATTCTTTCCCTGTTTGGAGCCAGAAGTGCGCTGAGCCTGCAGGAGGCTTTAACAGGCTGCGTTCACGACTTGACGTGCACGCACAGCTCCTGCAGCTCTGCTACTCGCAGTGAGATTTCACTGCAACTGAATCAAAATTAACGCAGTTAGTACTTTAAAAACAAGTCACAATGACACAAAATCACACTATTATGTAAACTTTGCAATTAGTCTGCAGTTCACGTGCGTGCTGAACTGTGGGGGCGTTCCGTATGGATCAACTGTGAGCTGTTAGATCACCACCTATCGCGGTTGGATGGTATAATCAAAATCCCTACCGCTGGACACATTTATATCGTTTATATTGTCTGCCGTTTATACCGCCCACCCCGAAGGGAAATGGTACCAAAGCATAGTCTTTGCACACACTTCATCTGTGGAAACATTACTCTCAGTGTAACGTCGGCAGGAGTTGCATCAGTGCACTGTGACTTTTTCAAAATCCTGTTCTCATAAGTGATAAGTGATTACAGATGTTGCATGTTGCTTACAAAATGAAAAGATGAAGACTGGAAGTGAGCCACAGAAACAAGACTGTTCTCTGTCACCGACATGCCTGGAAGCCGCTGAAGCAACTCAGGTGAAACTCAAACGAGTCAGTGTTACCCAATTAATGTCAGCCAGGATCATTGGCAGGAGGAGACAACCATAGCCTGTATGTATATACTGGACAAACCCTCCATGATGTCACTCATGGGTTTCTGAAGAGCGAGTTTGAAGCTCAAATGGTGTGGTTCCAAATGTCACCATCTTGTCAGTGCCTGACTGTACCTAACTCCTGGCCAACCATAAATGGGTAAAGAGGTGGACCGTGGCTGACAAGGCCGGCGTGACCTGGGCGGGATGAATGCAGCTTATAACACGCCCCCCATTTCACAGTTACCAAACAAACTCAGGCTAACAGGCTAACCTTGTTTAGGGTGTTTGAGTAACACATATGTTTGGACTGGGCGTTGGTTTTTATAACAGGTATGATGGGTATATTGCCTCAATAACTGTAGCACCATCAGTGGAGCTCACATCACCAAGTTATCAATACCTGCTCATTAGTGCAAGAAAGGACAAACACGGTCGAGTCTGCAGCAGTTCGTAGTATATGTTAGCGATGCCCTCGACCTGCTTACACACACTCGCTGTCACTTAAAGCGACCATGCCCCTAATTGTTCACAACTTTATGGCTTAAAATAGCTTTCACAGATGAGTTATATAAAAATTCACCCCCGTATAGCTGTCATAAATGTTGGAAACAATCTTTCAAGACCAAAACTGTTTTTTGTACCAGGCTGTAAAGTTGTTGTAAATTTGGATATTTTAACATGGGCTTCTATGGGGATTGACTCGATTTTGGAGACAGCGTCAAGCGGCCATTTAAGTAACTGCAAGTCTTGGCAATTCTGTGTTGGCTTCATTTTTCAGCACCGGAGGTTGGGACTTGGGGACAACATGTGACCCCATACACTCAAAAGGTATTTGTTTATGTTGCTTACAAGCAGTTAGGGGATAATCTCATCATTTATTCACTCATGATGTAACTGCAGGCTAGTCAGGGGCCAGTTTCTGGTGTCATGGTATACTTTAATTGGAAAATGCCATGGTTCAAAACTCACAAAATTCTCACCATACTATTCTGCCATCTGAAGTCTGAAAGTAAACCTGAGGGTTTTCCACATTGCTCAGTCAGTGAGCTTTACGTCCTACATCATGACTGAAGGAGTATGGGAATATTCCCTTTATCATATACTAAACACAGACAGTCACAGCTAACAGCAGGAAGGCCACCAAATTTGCAAAATGTGCTTTTGAAGAGTGACTTCCAGAGGAGGCAACATACCAAACATAACTGCGTACACACAGGAACATTACCCACAGCTCTTTGTCAAATTCAAGGTAACCTTGTTTCAGCAAGAACTAGACGGAGCTGCATTCGCTATATTAGTAAAATAAATGGGTTCACTCACAAAGCTAATTAGCAAGCTAAGATCAGCAAGTTTTTTTTCCCTCTGTCACTCACTTTGGAGGGAGTCAAATCAAAATGCTACAGAGTCAGCAAGCTGTTTAATAAAATACATCATGCTTTTGAAACATTAAAGATTCCTCTAACCAAAATGATTTCTGTCTGATGTACAGTGAGTGAAACTCAAAATATACCAGTTTCAAGAAAAAAAATTTTCTCAACAGGACAATACAACTTGTGACACAACATACCAGCTTTGTGACACTTTGAAGAAGAAGTCCTATACAGGCCCTGAGCTTATCCCTGGATACCATCGTGTAAAGTGGATGAGAGTCTATGACTCCACCTGGATGGGATGTTTATCCATCACAGATTACTTCCCCAGCAATTACTAGTACCTTTTTACAGCTGGGTGGACTGGGACAATGTGGATAAAGTGTCTTGTCCAAAGACACCGACAGGTCACGTGACTGGCAATTGAACCCAGGTCTATATATTGGTAGCCCAACTCCTATCCCACCAAGCTACCCACTCGATGCTATATGACGCATTTCTTTGAATTAATTCCAACAAAGTTGACTATGGCAGATACTTGTAGATGGTTACTTTCATAAGGTGAGGATAGATCAGTTGTCTCACTGGGTAGTTGCCATCCGGGAACCGGGATGGTTCCGTGGTGTGGTGGATGCTGCGATGTGCTGCGCCAACATACACTCCCAGACTTGACTTGACTCATTGGTTAGCTCAGATCCACCATATTGGTTTTCATTCGAGTCTCAAACTGGATATAGTGAGAGAGTGTATGCATCAACAACACTGAAATATCAGACCCTATCTTCCAACCAGTGTATAGTGCGCAGAGTGCACCGTATGCATCATTGCTAGTTTCCAACTGATGCACTTGATGTTTTCACACCCTTTGCCCATTAAATGGCAAGTGCACTTGTGCTCACCTGTGCATCAATGGGCGTGTTGGACTTAAAACGAGGTGTGGTCAGTCGAAGTGCTGGTGCATTGGTGCATTGTTATTGTGAGACAGCAGGAAGCGATTATGCCATAGACCAATAAAAACCTGGTCTGAAGTTGAGTGCAGAGTGTTTGTACTATTTATATGGTGCAATATTCAGATATGCCTTACATGGATGAGCTCACAGCATACGCACACTCTGCTTGCACACGCAATGAAAATGAATTGAAAACGACAAATAAATGAAATAAAATTAAACACTAATACAAAAACTTCACCTTACTGTTTCAGGGAGCTTTAGTGGCTGTTCAACGCTCAAGTATTGATGTGTTGTGTGCAGATCTGTGAGCTCGCCAGAAAACCTAACGCTTGTGTTCCCTGTCTAAATGGCAAAGCGCCAGGTTCACACACACCCTGGTCCTGGAAGGGAATGATCAATGACATTCTGATTGGTTTAATTCATCTTATGCTCAAAACACACCCATTATTAATTAGACTAAATACAACCCCTTTGTGCTCTGTGCACTACTTTACACTCAAATTACGTGCTGTGTAAATGGCAGAGAGGAGTAGGACACGTCAATACAAGGCCCAATGTGTCCAATGAGGTGTGCAATACCACAATACCAGGACACTGCAGCATTTTTGCTTAAGGCTAGTGCTAAATGCAACTGCACATACAAACTCTGCACTGACTAGCATTTAAATACAAATTTCATAATTTAATATGGATGCACATTCCTGAACACATTCCTGAGTCCAGCAGGTGCCAGTGTTTACCAGGTGGAGGAACAGCACATTCCGTTTCACGTGGACTCTGGAACAATGTTTGAAACACAGGTGGGTCAGGTTTCAAAACATTTCAAAGCAGGGTTTTGAGTTTCCTGTCACTAATTATCAGTATCCATGAAAAGTTTTGGTACCATCCCCAGCCACATATTCTATCCATTCTGCGATTCCAGTTTTAGTTTGCCATTGTGTTGTACAACCCCAAATCAGAAAAAGTTGGGATTGTATGGAAAAAGCAAAACACAAAAACAAAAAGCCCAGCAGTGATACATATATTTACTTTGACTTGTTTCATTGTAGACAGTATGAACCCAAGATATTTCATGTTTTGTGTGGTCAACTTCATTTCATTTGTTAATATACATCTATTCGTGCATTTAAGGCCTGAAACACATTAAAAAAAAAAATCGGACCGGAGACAATATATTCAAAATATAAGGATTAAATCAGGCAATTTATTCTAAATATAAGGATTAAATCATCACTTTTACAGCCAGTTTTCTTCAGACTGGTCAGGGGATGATACATGAACATTTCAAATCACTGAATATGTCTTGGAGTTCATTTAGTAGGGTACCATAAGCATAAACCATGGTGACAAGGGGAAAAAGTAAAAATGTCTTTCTTTTTCCCTTAAACCAGTGAATTTTCAAAGAAAACTGTGAAACGTTGCATTTTACGCATCTGCGTAAAATTTAGTTAGCAAACATTTCATTGGTTTAAGAGCAAAACAATAGTTTCCAATTTTTGCCCCTTGTCACTGTATGGTAAATCTGTGTCAAGTGGGCAGTTCTCAAAAAATTGAGTGACCAAACTGCAGGGGGGGAAGCAGTGTGGGAAGCCACCAAAACATCGAGACAACTCTGAAGGAATTATATGTTTCTGTGGTTGAGGTTGGAGAAACTGCCCATAGAGCAAATTTTGTCTGTTGCATCATCAGTTATACAGCTACATGTTGAAGTGGTATAGAGGAGGATTTTCTTTAAAAGAACATGCAAAATTTCAGCTGCAGTTTGCCAGAAGGCAAATGGAAACCCCGAGCCTAGATTTGATCTGTTTTCCTGTTTTACAATCCTTCTCTACTCCACTCCTACATGAAGCTGTGAATGGGGATGCAACAGGCAAATGTTACACCATTCCCAGTTTCTCCACTCACATCCACAGAACCCTATAATGCTTTCAGAGCTGTCATAGGTGTCTTGGTGGCTTCCCTCACTAGTCTCCTTCCAGCATGGTGACTCAATTTTTGAGAACTGCCTACTGGACAGAGATTTACCACACAGTACCACACTGTTTGCATTTCTTAATGATTGATGTAAATGAAGTCCAAGACATATTCAGTGACTTGGAAATGTTCATGTATCCATCTCCTAGCTTGTCTCTAGAAAACTGGCTGTAAAAGTGATGATTTAATCTTTATATTTAGAATAAATTGCCTCTGTCCCAACTTGTTTTGGAATGTGTTGCAGGCCTATAATGCAGGAATGGATGTATTTTAACAAATGAAATGAAGTTGACAACACAAAACATGAAATAGAAGTCAAAGTAAATGTCAGGATCACTGTGTTTTTTAAAAATTTGTTAGTTTTTTGGTTTTTTTGCATTTTCTTCGTCATCCAAACTTTTTCTGATTTGGGGTTGTATATTTTGGCTTGTATATGCCCATGTACTGGACATCATGCTCCTAGCTAGCTTAGGTTGCTAGCTTAATGTGTTAGCTGGCGTGAAGGCATCATCACGTGCACCAAGCACATAACATATGCAGTGTTTCACCTATAGTTACAGACAAAATGCATATAAATTAAAATAATTATGTAATTGCGCACATGTAACATATGCCATTCCAAACTTGTTTGCCTGCTTGTTATATTTTGGCCATTCCTGTGTCCATGTTACATTTATCGTGCTTTTTATTACTTCTTTGTGTTTTTTAAATAATAATTATTATTATACAGTATAACAGTAATAATAACAGTACAATGGATATATATTATGCCTTTGCCAGGCCAATGTAACAGTCTTGAGGTACGATCTTAGTTACTTGTGTACAATGCTTATTTTGCTGCCTTTAATGCACATAGAAGTAAGAAAGTATTGTCGTGGTGACAATTGAAGTACGTAGGCGATGAATAATGGACACATACTGCTTTTGTTATATATTGTTTGCCTTCCATGGTGCTGCATTCACTGTCACACGTATATCCTGCTCTTTCTCACATGCACGCTCACATAAACTGTCTGTGGACTCTGTGTTCTATCTCTCTCTTTCTCTCTCTGCCTGTCTCTCTCTCTGTGTAATCTTGGTGTCATTTTAGACAGCTGTCTGTCTTTTGACAGTCATATCAGATTGCTGACTCAAACCGCTTTTTTTCATTTAAGAAACATTGCTAAACGCAGGTCTATAGTGTCTCAGGCTGAATTGGAGATGGTTATTCATGCTTTTGTGTCATCTAGGCTGGATTATTGTAATTCCCTTTTTACCTGTCTTCACTAAGCATCTTTAAACTGCCTTCAAATGATCCCAAATTCTGCAGACAGGGGTTTAACTAGGTCTTCTAGGAGATCCCATATCACTCCCATTTTATCGTCACATCATTGGCTCCCAGTGGCTTTTAGAATTCATTATAAAATCTTGATTTTATCATTTAAAGCTTTGCAGGGTCAGGCACCTGAGTACATCTCAGACCTTTTGAAGACCTATAGGACCAGTTGCTCCTCAAGGTCCTCAGAACAGAGGTTATTGGAGGTTCCCCGTACTTGTTTTAAAACCCGTGGTGATAGTGCTTTTCAAACAGTATCACCTAAACTTTGGAATGAGTTCCCTGTCAGTCGTTGTAAAATGGATTCTGTCAACAACTTTAAGAGACATTTGAAGACATTTTTGTTCATCTTTTATCTTTTGTATGATTTTTGTGTTTTACTGTTTGTCGTGGCATTTTAGTATATTAATTTTATATTGTATTGTAAAGCACTTTGTAACTGTCTGTAAAAGGTGCCATAATCCTGATACTTTGAAGAATATCAGAATTATGCTAAGGGCTTTATCGACCATGGACAAATTTCTTAAGAAGATGGATGTGTCATCTGTGAACTGAATAATTTGAAATTACTCATTGAAAATGCTAATACCTTGTAAACAAGGATTGTAATTACTAAGCAATGCTGATAACTGGGTGATCAAAATAAATAGTTTTAAAGAAATTGGGCATCCTTAGTGGCACACAACATCTTAAACCCCCAGGTCATTTCAGGGTTCAAGGATACAGAACTATGTATTTTCATTTTATTACAAAAAACTTTGTCAAAACCCAAGATTTATAAAACTTTCAACAAGAAAAAAAAACCTGCTCCACAGCATGAACTATTAAACAGATCCAGGATCAGCTTCAAAGTGGAAGTTTACTTGTTGGGAGGCAGGTGAATTGACGGTGTGCCACCATGATGTTAACAATAATAAAGATAAGTTTTATTACCTGCACAAAATATTATTTTGATAAGGTGCACTTATTTGCAAATCTGTCTTTCTTATCAGTAGCAGCATAGTGGTACGCTGGTCATGCACCTGCCTCACGACAAGAAGGCAAGAAAGTTTGAAGCTGTGTGTGGTTGGAGTTAGGATAAAAACCGAACATGAAATGACCTGTTTGTTTTGTTTTTTCATGCTATGGTGTACTTTTTCCCCCCTGAAATCTGGTTCACGCAGCACAAACCCATAGAGCAATGACTTGTGTCTTTGACATGAAAAGATGTGATACTATGTTGGAATGGTTGAATCATTCTGAAAGTTACCTCAACTTATCTTGTCACGTTTACTCTCAACTTAAAATTATAAGGCAGCCTGAACACTAACTTTTTAAAGTTGAAACAAAGAGTCTCATATCTATTATTAGGTACACCTGTTCAATTGCTTGTTAACACAAATAGCTAATCAGCCAATCACATGGCAGCAACTCAATGCATTTAGGCATCTAGACGTGGTGAAGACGACTTGCTGAAGTTCAAATTGAGCATCAGAATGGGGCAGAAAGGGGATTAAAGTGACTTTGAACGTGGGATGGTTATTGGTGCCAGACGGACTGGTCTGAGAATTTCAGAAACTGCTGATCTACTGGGATTTTCACACACAACCATCTCTAGGGTTTACAGAGAATGGTCCAAAAAAGAGAAAATATCCAGTGAGCGGCAGTTGTATGGACAAAAATGCCTTGTTGAGGTCAGAGGAGAATGGGCAGACTGGTTCGGTATGATAGAAAGGCAACAGTAGCTCAAATAACCACTCATTACAACCAAGGTATGCAGAATACCATCTCTGAACGCACAACACGTCCAACCTTGAAGCAGATGGGCAACAGCAGCAGGTCCAACCCGGTACTATCAAGGTGTACCTAATAAAGGTGGGCGGTGATACATATAGATATATATATATATATATATATATATATATATATATAGAACAAG
>OMMV01233534.1:0-10097 GCA_900302635.1 Chatrabus melanurus | reverse complement strand
TTTTGAATGTATGCGATTATGAGCTAATTGACATTCTGATGAGATGTCACGAGCCAATGATTAAATATTTCAACCTGATTGTGAATGGGATCATGAGCTAATTTTGATGATCGTATGAGCTGTCACGAGCTAATGATGAAATATTTCAAGCTAATTTTGACCTTCTGATGAGATGTCACGAGCTAATTAAATATTTCAAGCTGATGTTGAATGTCTGTAATCCTGAGCTAATTTTGAACTTCTGATGAGATGTCACGAGCTAATGATGAAATATTTCAACCTTATTTTGAATTTGATCATGAGCAAATGATGAAATATTTTGAGAACATTCCAAGCTTTAATGCACACATTGATGTCGCTATCAGAGCAATTTAATGCACACATTAATGCCACTGTAGGTACAATTTAATGCACACATTAATGCAGCGATCCGCACATCTGACAGTGTTGGATGCATTCTGCAGGTAAGTGCTGTATTAATAAAATCTTTAACGCACACATCAATATAGCCATCGGTACAACGTGATGCAAACATCAATGCAGCTATTCTAGCCATAAATCAATGCATATATTAATGGTGTCGGGAAGTTGTCAACAAATACACACATCAGGTTAACACAGCTGTCGTAATAATTTTACTTGAACAGCACTTTCAGGTTAAAATACAACAATACAGCTGTCATCACAGCTGTGAAACTGTAAACATGTACATCTGTCAGTGTCCATGAACTCTGCAGGTAAGTGCTGTGGCAATACTAATGTCAATATAATTTGCAACGTGCAAATATTTTTCCTCAGCCTCTCTGGCAGCTAAAGACAATCCTCAAGGCCGTCTGTAAGAAAGCCAAAGTGCCCATGCAACAGTGGCACAAGGACAGGTTATGGTTTCTAAAAGACCACTCTGACGTCATGGGACAGCTTTGGATTATACCCTTGCTGAGTGTTGAAGTCGAGATTTTCTTCAATCTGGTGGCAAAATACCAAACAGTGTTCTTGCTGAAAAACAATTTCTTTGACACCTCTGTCCAGAAGCTTTGCTTTACAAGGGTACAATGTACCTTGGAGCCAATGGGAGTCATCACAAAGCTTCTGAGGGAGGCCAGAGAAAATAAAGGTGCCCTGCTGGTTCCCTGTGCTGGTAACGGTGAAGAGGATGGACAGCTAAAATATAGAGGAGTGGGTGGACTCATCACTCTCAGCTGGTGTCTGAAGACAATCACTCAAACATAATAAATGCTACGATCTTGTAACTAAGTTAGAAGGAGCACACGATGATGAACTGTTTAGTTCACGGTGAAGTTGATACACCAGAAAAATTGAAAAAGTAAGATTCTTTTGCTTATACAACATCTAATAGACACGTCACTTGCTGGATGGTAAGCGAATGCTTGATGGAAAGTTACAAACAGCTGTGGTTCAATTTGAATGGAGTTTGCCACTTGCTGAAACACTGAGCGTGTCGTGTGCTCATCGGTGCACTCCGCCTTCCATGTCGGCCTATATCATGTTAAGGTAGCAGGTGGAAGGAGAAACAATGGCCTCTACATGAGCAAACAGACGAAATACAATTAATGTTGGCAACAGTCTTGTCGCTTTCTTCAGGTCCAGTGATATGAAGTCTTCTCCATTATAACCATGCTGTTCATAACCATTAACCTCTCCAGTCTCATCGTCCCATTCACAGCCATACATCAACTGGACAATGTGGACACCTGAGAGAGACACAGAGACATGAGTAAAGCAGAGTGAGACCTCAGCACGGTCAGCTGTTATCAGCTGATGTCACATCTTTACCACAGAGACACACTGATCCACAGACCCCAGATCAGAGGATCCACATCTCCTGCTGGTCTTGTCCCCACTGAAGACACTCGCAGACAAACATCATGTGGACACGGTGGACCAAACAGCGTGATATGTCCTGACACAGTCACTGTCACACACTGAAGACCAGTCCTGACTATCGGACGCACACAATGTGCGTGTGTGATAGCAGCGACATAATGGAGAAAAAATCATCAGTAAAAGTGAAACTAACTAACCTCCAGTTTGGTTGAAGCGCTGCTTTAAAACTTCAATGTTGTTTTTGAAGACCTGCTGGGTGTTCACCCACTTTGCAGTGTCTGTCTCCAGGTACTGAGGATCATCAGCTGTGACTTTTTCCATCCAGTCCTGTTTGGATTCTGCTTTCCTGGTGTTGCTGTCGTAGTGAACCATCAGAATATCATCAACCAACCCGACAGCCACAAACTCTAGGAAATTTGGGACCCCAGTGGATGCAGTTAAGAAATACTTCATAGTGTGAGTCACTGTGAAAATAAAAGAATTTAAAAAAAGTCACAAAGTACTGCAGTAAATTTAAGACATCAGAAACTTCTTGATGATTCTGTGAAGATGTAACTCAGATTCTGAACCAGAATTCACTATGCAGGCCTGATCATCCACACATTTCAGATTGATTTGAAACACATCAAAGTGCAGAGACATGTGATTATGAAAAAAGATTTATAAAAGCAGCTCAGAACATTGATGTGAAATAATGCAGAACATTTTTTGTTCATATCTTTATTCGTGCACAAAATGTCAACGATCAGAACAGAAAAAAACAATGTTCCTATAAACGATATTTAGTGTCGGTGAAACTGTTTCACTTTGAAATCAAACAGCTTAAAGAAATGAATCAAAGTGGTGGGAGAGTCAGAGCTCCTTCAGTCCAAAGTGTCTTCCAGGCCGTCTGCTCCTGAGCTGATATGAAGCTGTGCACGCTGAAAACTGCTGCAGCAAAGACCAATTTAACACCACTGTTGATGTTTGGAAACCTGAAGCTGGTCTCACTTTTTCCATGATCGGGGCCCCGGGGCACGGACGCCTTAAAGCTGCAAACAGCTCATCCTGCTCCAGAGGTCAGAGGTCAAGCTGAGCCACAGAACAGCTTATCACAGCAGGTATGAGGGAGCCAGTGCTTTGCTCTGAGGCACTTCAGCAGGGTGGATGGTTGAATCCTGGTTGAAGGAGGTGCTTCCTGCTCACTGCGCCTCCGTCAGGCTCCTGCAGGTTACATAAAGTTATCAAATCGAACTGTGAGCTGATGTCGATCAATACTGCAGGTTATTAAGTTATAACTGCGCAGGAGTCAGCAGGGTGACAGCGCCACCTGTG
Organism: Chatrabus melanurus; assembly: GCA_900302635.1. NCBI lineage: Eukaryota > Metazoa > Chordata > Actinopteri > Batrachoidiformes > Batrachoididae > Chatrabus > Chatrabus melanurus. The sequence goes on along the minus strand of OMMV01233534.1, from coordinate 6,938 downwards.
GTACGATTATATATCTAATCAGGACTGTCGATAAAGTGTGTGATGAGGTCACATGACTTTCTGTCGGTCTCAGTTTGGCGCATGATCAAAATAACCAGTGAATCTGGTATATTTAGGATTTAAATAAAGTCGGTGAAATTGAGACAAATTAATTTAAAGCACTATTGTGAAGGAAATTAGCGTTAGAGTACATATTAAACTGGTTTTACCGTTCATTCATTCTCTGCCGCTTATCCGGGTCCGGGTCGCGGTGGCAGCATCAGAACAGGAGTAACAATTAAGTTTAATTAGTCCAAGCAAATATGATCCTTGACCAAATCACTATTGGATCGTTGTGCGTCTGCCTGGCAGCAGAAACAAAAAGGTGCGAGAATGACATTTACACTGTGATGCAGAAAACACTGAATTACTGATTAAATCAAACGTTCTACCACTCCAGTGTGAACATGTACTTAGAGGAGCATGTCCTCCTCATCTTCGACGATTTCTGCATCTTCCAGTGATCTCAGCTGGAGAAGCTGCTTTTACAGTTTCCACACCAGTGCTGTTTGTTTGCAGTGTGGGTGCGCTCATGTCCGGAGAGGCTGGACCATTAAATGAAAGTTCTCATGCAGTGCCGACACCGGTATGGTTTCTCCCCAGTGTGGATACGCTGGTGATACTTCAATGAAAGCAATGAACACAATTTCTTTCCGCACTGCTCACAAATGTACGTTGCGCCTCCTCTATGGGAACGCTGGTGATTCTTATGTGTGTTTATGACGGAAACAAATCCCACACTGGTCACAGGTGTGTGGTTTATCTCCACTGTGGATCAGTTGGTGTTTTTTTTAAGGACGACAACACGTTGAAAGCTCTGCCACATTGATCACACGTGTATGGTTTCTCTCCAGTGTGGATGAGTCGGTGCCTTTTTACATGACCTGGCCGGTTAAAAGCTTTCCCACATTGTTCACAAATGTGGTTTATCTCCACTGTGGATAACTTGGTGAATTTTAAGGCTTGATGACTGGCTAAAAGTTCTTGCGCATTGGTCACACGTGTATGGTTTCTCTTCACTGTGGCTGAGTTGGTGCCTTTTTCGACCACCTGGCCGGCTAAAAGCTTTCCCATATTGTTCACAAACATGTGGTTCATGTGGTTAAGAATCAAGCTTTTTATAATTTAAAAAAAAAGCTTTGACTGTTCTGTGATTAAACACCAAGCTAAATATTTCATGCAAACAGATTCAGAGCAGACAGGAAGATGAATACAAAATCTTTTTTAACTCAGAAATATGACGGTAAATATGAAATATTCCAGAGTGTTCAAGCCACTGAAACTGTATTGTATGTATTGTATTTTTATTTAATTGTGTTGTGTTGTGAATTGTGTTGTGTTGTTGTTGTGTGAATAAAGCCTAAACTGTAATTTCAGTGGAACCTTAATCCAAAAGCTCAGTGTTCAGTGTTACATTAAATTTGATGTCTGTTACCTGGTCAGGTAGGTGTTACAATCATTTCCAAGTGGGAAAAAAAAATGTAAAATTTTCTTCTCACCTTGTGTGAAGAACTCATGTTTGCAGCCTTAGTTGCTGTCGCCAAATTCCACACCGCTGTTCTGATATGAGATCAAATGGCCAAATTTGCTCTGTAACTCCAGTGGACACTTGTCTTGCAGATTTTGACTATCGACATAACAAAAGTCAGACATTAACCTCCACCTCTGAATATACGTTTGCTCTGCACACATTTTTTTCACGAGACGCTCGCTCACCGTTCGCTCCTAATCTATTGCTCCTTCTCAATAACTCCTGTTTCACACAGACATCTGCGCTGCTAAAGGCAAAGTGTCATTAAAAAAACTGTGGAAACCTTTTGTGATTCTTTATTTTTAAAATATATTTTTGGGGCATTTTTCAGTCTTTTATTGCAGAGACAGCGAGAGAGACAGACAGGAAACAGGGAATCAAAGAAGGGGAGAGACATGCAGAAAATGTGGCTCCGGTCGGGATTCTAACCTGGCGATGCTGCAAACCGCATTCTGCGGCATGTGGTACACGCTTTAACCCCTCAGCCACAAGCGCCCCACCTTTTGTGATTCTTAATGTGATCTGCATGATGGTTCGGCGGACAGCAGCTTGTTAAGTCCGCCGCTGTGCTGCGCTTTAAAGAGGGCTGTTCATTTGTGGCCCGGCCTCCTTTTGTGTGGACATGGTTTATAATGGTGTCTGGACTTGAACTTTGAAGAAAAAAGTGGGTGCACGTGCACCCTGAGATCTGTCAGTGATAACTGGGGGGATTCTGACAATAAACATGCACATTAAATTTTGCCTACACCCATGCAGTTGGTGGTGGCGGGGGGGTAGTGATGCTGAAAATGACTGATCTTAGTATTTGGGTATTCTTTAATATTAGAATACCCAAATGCTCAATTTGTGGATGTTGAAACTTTTGAGGGAAAAAATACATAGAATTTGTCATCTTCACCATTTGGGTCAAAACAAACTACATTTTTCCCAGTTAAGGGAAAGAAATATGAACTCGGGCAGTTATTTTCTGCCAAAGTTTTCTGGAAAAGGTAAAAAAAAAAAGAAGTGTGACAGGAGCTGAAGCACCAACAGGATTTCCACCTTTGGAGGAAATTTCTGTCAATAAAGAGACATTTCAAAGAACTTTTGAGTTTTATTCATGATCCCGCTGCGTAGATTCCCACAGCAGTGAGCAGAGTCACATCAGCACCGTATATTTCTCTACGTCTGCCGTTATCACACCGTACATACAGATACAGAATTCATAATCAGGTGTTCCGATATTACACACCTTTGATCCCCATTTTTATTGAACTATTGATGTTTTTCGACTTATTTATATGGCTTATTTATTGGGTTTTTATTGATATTGGCTTTTATGATATATCCATGTCTTGTGCCCATGTATGTTTTGTCGTGTCGTCTTGTCTGTGTATGCTACATGTTTGTGGGGCCAAAGATGAATTTCCACAGAAGTGGACAATAAAGATTTCTATTCTATACATATTACACATTTGTACTTTTGCCTTTACAGGAACTGAGATGAATTTAACCCGATAAAACCTTTTGTATCATATTTGCTACGCAAGTTTCTGAGACCTCTATCTGATCAACATGATCAATACTTTCCTGAAAAAAACCTGTTATATATGATTTTCCAACATGGGAAACCCGACAGAGATGCCATGGGCTGCCGGGGCCCCTGGTGCCCCCCCCCCCCCCCCCCCAACCAATCGTATTGAAAAGTATATCATATTGTTTGTGGGATCATAAAGAATCCAAAAATGTATAGTTTGGACTATCTACGAGTGAATGTTATGGAGTTATGGGGTAAAAACAGCAAAAATGGTGACAAAGGTCAATTTCAGTTTGTACAGGGGTCAAAAATCAAAGTTGCTCCAGTTTTGGTAAAAAGTGATGCAAATTACTGGTTGAGCTAATAGAATTAATAAATGTAATAGTTTTGACTGTGTTGAATGCTTGGTCTCCAAAGTAAAGGTCAAACAAGGTCAACGCCCATTGGACACTATGACATATGTTACCCCGTAACGTGATAACTAAGCATAACAGATGGTGCAAACTAGTCCTTTTTAAAACCCTATTAGCTCAACCAGTGATTACACAAATAAACCAAACAAACCACGACAGTTTCAGGACCAACATTCAGGAACTTGCTGTCCCGCTGGGTGCAGATGTGAGTGTATTATTTCACCGAGTTTAGCAGTAAATTTAGATACTGGATCTTATGCGCTAAAGCTGCTGAATTGGAAGCGTCGGATGCGGTTCGAACATTTTTACGCGTCTCTTGTTCTCAGTGTGTGACGCGTGTTTGCTGATCAAATATAATCTTAGTCTAATAACCTTTGGCTGTACAATAAACACCACTATTATCTTCTCTTCCATACGCAGCGCCATTACGCACGTCTCATGTTGGCTTTGTCTTTAGCCAGCAGGGTTTCTGAAGTCCTGCAACCGAGAGGTAGGTCTGTGTGTGTGGGTGTGTGGGGAGCTTCTCCAGCCGCTGGGGTCCATCAACATCGAGGCGCCTGCGTGTTGGATCATGTCCAGAGAAACGTATCACATGACCAAAATATTGGAGCTGACGTTCCCTCACAATGCAAGTGATCCTCCTCATCTTCGTCTCCCTAAGTAACTGTTGGTTTGACACAGTCATTCTGGCGGTACCCAAGGATCCTTCGAAGAGACCTGGACCCTAAACACTTGGACTTTCGTTCTCCTGCAAAGATAACGGAATCATCAAACACCTCTGTCCAGCCGTCTCTCAATCAAGCACTGAAGCTGAACTTATAAGATATGAAAGTCTACGCCTACTTACCACTTTGAATTATGTTCTTGTATTTATTCTTTATTTGCGCCCATGTTTGTTTTGTGCCGCTCGGGTTGCAGCTGAAACATTAAGGATAAAATTGTAATCCACGCACAGGAAATAACTGAAATTGCAAAAATGACCCTTTTAAAAAAATAGACATGTTGGTTTTTCTGTTACATTGTGTCATGTAGTTGCAGATTAGTGGCAAATTTTGGTTTGGTTTGCAATAAACATATATCCTGGAAAAACAAAGCAACAAACATCCAAATAAAGTCCATTTTTCACTCACGCTCATTAACTTTCTATGTTGTTTCTTGAAGGAATAAAGTGTTTAGTGCTAACTTTACTAGAACCAGACAAAAAAAGTATTTCCAGTCATTGAGAAGTAAAACATTGATATTCAGATTATCCATGAAGCACATGATAATGTATAAAACAATACTGTCATTACTGTGTGGTATTTTCATTGATTCAAATATGCTGAATTTGTATTTTTTTGTGTCACCTGATTGTTGTTTTATCACTGAACACATGTGTCGAACCTCCTCTCCACCTGTTCCACCTGCAGAAAATCAGCTCCAAACCCGTTTGGTGAGATTCCTAAAGATAAGATAAGATATTCCTTTATTAGTCCCGCAGTGGGGAAATTCCGGTGCTGCAGCAGCAAGTGGACAGTAAAAGGGGAAAAACAAAAAATCAGTAAAAAGGCCGCCGGGTTTAACCGATGTTACAGTCTCACTGCTGCACAGGAGGGTTGATTCTGAAGAAAGAATTCTGACAGCTGTTATGTCATCTGTCGCTAGGCAGATTTCAGTGCGGCAGGTTGTTTGAGGGCAAAAATAAAGCATCAGCCTGAGATGGACTTTTTTTTCTGCAGCATCGTTGAATGATAAATAACAAGCACATACATGTCAGTAATTCTGGCAATTTTATTGAAAAGCAACAATACAAAAGGGCTGAAACAGCAGTGCAAGTGAAGTGAACGTTCATGTACAGTACACAATTTAAAGGTGCAGCTTTTAGCATCAGTTTATGTTTGCAACAAACTCAACAGCAAAGAAAAAGTTTGTTGTCCCTCAACTTCTTTATTTATTCAAAAACCAAAACCTGCGATCTTTTTAAGGATATTCTATGACCACAGTGAGAAACTTTATCCTACATCCTTCACCAATCGATCTCAAATTAAAATATAGTGTTTAAAACAGATTATATCATTATTATTTATACTTAAAAGCTTCATAAGACGCCAAAGAAAAAATAAAGAATATTTACTGGAAGATCTGCAGATTGTGTTTGTGTGATAATGTGAGTCTGTGTGGAAACGTGTGTTTTTGTAGCTTCATCTGCATTTATATTAATTTTAATTCAACAGCAACACAAACCATCACCAAAAATATTGAACAGCTCTTATTGTCGATTTGTCGCACACAAACATCATAATGTATCATTTGATGAAGTCAGATGATGATAACAGTGAGTTCAGTGATGCATCTTGTTTACCTGCTCCCCAGATATGAAAATACAAACAAAAATTACCGGGAAATATTAGAAAGTGCGTCCTTAAAAAAATTATTTTACTAATATTAGTCATCAATAACAAATTTATTCCCAGTTTACAGATGAACAGAAGAACGTGACGACACCTCTTCGTATTCCAGTGAGGTATTTGTCCAAAAACCTCAAAAGACATAAAAGAGGGGAAATGATGGATAAGGAAGGGAGATATGTCCTAGTGAGGGGTAAATTCGACCGTAAAGAGGTGACATTATTCAATGTCTACACTCCCCCAGGGAGCAACAAATCTTTCTTTAAGAAAATATTTGATTTAATGGCCACAAATTCATATGGAACACTAATATGTGGTGGAGATCTTAATGTCCAACTTTACCCTAAACTAGATACGACCAACTCATCACAAAAGAAAAACCCCAACGCCACAATGATAAAAGGGACACTCAGGCTGTGTTTACACGGAAACGATCTGAACAGAAAACGCAAAAGTGGCGTTGCGTTCTCACTTTTTATTCCGCGTTTAGACGAGCGTTTTTGGGGGGAAATCTGCGTGCATACGGTGACGCAAAAGTGTGTGGAAGTCAATGTAGTATGCACGCCAGGCAGCTATCTGTAAAGGCACACAATACCACAAAGTCCGCGCGCCTGCGTAGAACCTTCCTTCTACTTCTCTCTCTGGTAGTGCGAAATGGAAAACCAAAACATGGCTAAGAAGCGAACAAAAACTGACCATTTTGTCTGGACAGACAAGGAGGTGGAGTTATTGCTCCAAACAACGTTACAGTATAAAGCCACAAACATCCGACGGATGGAAATAATCCGACATATTCGTTATTTTCCTGTACTTGCGCATGCCTGTGACGTAAACGCGTACGGGACGTGAGCAGATCGGAGCAGACTTTTGCCTTTTTACCCTTTAGACGGGAACGCGACGGTGGAGCGTTTTTAAGATTTCCACTCTGGAGGGTGGTTTCACTTTTTTGCGTTTTTAAGCCCCAAAAACGCCGTCGCCGTCTAAACGAAAGGCACATCCGATAAAATATTTTGTCGTTTTCACCCGCGAGCGTTGTCGTGTAAACAGGGCCT
>OMMV01233525.1:0-11944 GCA_900302635.1 Chatrabus melanurus | reverse complement strand
ACATCAGTGGCATCTGTCTCCTCCTGTGGCCAACTTATTATTCCAGCTGGGTATCTGATGACCAGTAGGGCGTATGTCTTGATGGCGCAGATCTTATTCCTACTGTTGAGCTGGCTTCTCAGCACCTGTCTTTCCTTCTGGAGGTATTTGCCTGTGGCTGACCCTCTTGCATCTTCATTTATATATATATATATATATATATATATATATATATATATATATAAAATATTTGCCATAATTATTGTATCTGTCACTCCACATATCCATTTATATATATATAAAATATTTGCCATAATTATTGTATCTGTCACTCCACATATCCATTTATATATATATAAAATATTTGCCATAATTATTGTATCTGTCACTCCACATTAATATGCAGACCGGAGTCCATCCAGAAATGGAACAAGGGGCTAATCCTTGTGCTGGTAACTAGTCTTTGAAGCCAAATGGTATGTTACACAGTCCCTGCAGTGGAAAAGTACTTTATCTAATTTACTTTCTTGCATGTCTATCTTCTGGATTGTTACATCTTTTTAACTCCCTCTGAGATCTGAAACATTTTTCTTTTTCTGCTAAAAGCAGCTTCAACAGATCTGAGGCTGCCCGGTTCAGTGTGGGTGGTGTTGTAGAGGAGCTAACATACAACTGAAAGAACGCACACATGCAGACATACACACTTTGAGGCAGTGTGTATTTCTGCAATTTTCATGTTGATTATGAAACCTTTTTTCACACTTTGAGACACTGTTTTCCTGCAAAGCACATTTCCGAATTTGTACATACATATTGTTTATGTCTGGACGAACAAATATGAGGAGAGCTGCTGCTGATGGCTGCGACGGGGGATAGAAATGTATTTATTTGACGTAAATGACCAGGGATCTTCAACACACACTTTAACAATGCTATAAACTTTTCTTTTTTTTTTTTTTTTTTAAATTGTACTTATAGCTCACTGCAGTGGAAAAAGTGCATCTACACTGTGGTACGAAAAGAAGTTGATGCTTTGTGATGCAAAAGTTAAAATGCATCAGCCTCAAAAGTTGGAAATCATTAAAATCAATTAATAATAATTAGCATTAAAACAAAACTGAGCAATACTATGGCATAAAGTGGTTTATTTACTTGGGGAATCTATTTCACACATTCATTCATTCATTTTCTATACCCGCTTACTCCAATTAAGGGTCACAGGGGGTGCTGGAGCCTACCCCAGCAGTCATTGGGTGAGAGGCAGGGTAGACCCTGGACAGGCCGCCAGACCAGCGCAGGGCCACGCATAGACAAACACATTCACGGTCAACAATTCACCAAACCTGCATGTCTTTGGAAGTGGGAGGGAGCCGGAGCACCCGGAGGGAACCCATGCAAACACGGGGAGAACATGCAAACTCCACACAGAAATGACCAGGTCGGAAGCGAACCTGGGACCTTCCAGCTGTGCGGCAACAGTGCTAACCACTAAACCAACGTGCCGCCCCTATTGCACACACCGAGCCACTATTTTACTGCAAAGACTCATGTGATTGTGAACACATTGTGTCACAGACAGTAAACATGTAAGGGTTTTTAAACTATGACCTGTCTCTCACTTAGTGCACTCTTAACCTTGAGTCTAGCCGTGGGCTGCATGCAGACTAGCTTTTTAAAGTGCGGCGTTCAGGTTTGAACTACCCAGCTCAGTAGAAGAAATGAGTAAACTCAGGGTCTGATTTACTCAGATCCCATATAACGAGTGCTACATTGCGTGGGCATTCCATAGTTTTGTGCGTTGGATTGGAGAACGTTTTACGGGTTATTTACTAAGAATAATTGCGCACATGACAGCGGGTGGTAACATGACGTACACAGCAGTATGTAAATGAGGATTTTGCATGTGTTAATGACCATAAGCGCAAAAGGAAATTCAATTCTGCCACATAACTGAGTGTGTTCACGCTTTAAAAAAAAACAAACAAACTGGTATTTCAGACATTTAATTATTGTTCCATCAACAGTATTTAAGGAAACTGGTGAATAATTATGCTGCGTTCTGCCGGTGGAACGCACTGAGAACTGTTCTCTGTCCGCTTTATGCACACAGAACAGATCACATCAGAGGTGATCCACCCACACAGACTCCAAGATGTGCCTGTGTGTGTGTTTCTGTGTGTGTTTGTGTTGCGGACAAAGCGCGACACGGGGTGAGTACAAAATTAATTAATTGGAATTTGATTGCGGGTTTATTTTCATTCCGTGCGCCACAAAACTACAACACGGTTCACATTAGAGAAACGAAGTTTTATGCCAGTTTTCATGACATTTATTGCAGCCTTCATGTGAAAGTGACTTTAAAGTACAGCAATGATCAGGAGTCGCACAAAAAATGTACTTTGTGTTCAGCGCAGAAAAGTGCAGAACTATGGTCCACCTGTTACGCATGGAGGCATTTGTTCTTAACGAAGCTTTAAATATGCCCCATGTTTATAGTGAATGATTTCTTTTTTGTCTGACAGACACACAGGCGGATTTCAACCAAATTTGGCACACAAGTTGCCTTTCACCCAAGAATGAAACTATTAACTTTTGAACAGCCAGGGTCATAGCATTATGAAATAGCAAAACTTTGAAATTTTCGCCCAGTGCAAATAGATAGGAAAAGCAAATTCAAAGTCCTGTAATTCCAGACATAGGGCAGATAGACCCATGGTTACTATTGAACATTAATAGGAAGTCATATGTGGGCTTTCAAAAGCCACTATTACATTTGACCTTGAGTGACCTTGAAGGTCAAAATCAAGGTCACTCAAACTTTGATAGCTTATAGTGGATAAACGGTGCTAGATTGGCTCATAATTACTATTAGACATGAATAGGATGTCATACGTGGCCTTTCAAAATATACCATCAGATTTGACCTTGGGTGACCTTGAAGCTCAAAAATCAAGGTCACTCAAACTTTTGATTGGTTATAGTGGCTAAACGGTGCAGGATGAGCCCATAGTTGCTATTAGACATGAGCAGGAAATCATATGTGGCCTTTCTAAATGTGCAATTGGATTTGACCTTGGATGACCTTGAAGGTCAAAATCACTGTCAATCAAACTTTGAAATTTTCACCCAATGCAAATAGATAGGAAAACCATTTCAAGGGCCTGTAACTCCTGAAATAGAGCAGATAGACCCATGGTTACTGTTGAACATTAGTAGCAAATCATATATGGGCTTTCAAAAGACACCATTAGAAATTACCTTTAGGTGACCCTGAATGTCCAAGTCAAGGTCAAGCAAACTCGAATCACTTATTGTGGCAAAACCGTGGGCTTGCACATCCTGAGATAGTATCACATAGAAAAGTTACTTGGGCTCGGTGGTCTTTGCACTCTCGGAGTGCTTTTCTAGTTGTATATATTGTACCACACTGGTTAAGGGTGATTAAAAGAGTTTATGGATTGTAATTTGGGGTTTGAATAACAAATGCATCAATTCAGAAAGAACTAGTAGATTCATGTTTCTGACTCTTTGGTTTCTCTGACTCGTGTACCAGTCGTCTGTGATAAACCTTTATTTATATTTGATTGTGTAATCTTTTGAATGTATCGAATTGTTTCAGCACCCTATAACTGTCGGACTGAAAACACACTGTACATTCAGTGTCATAACTACACACACACACACACACGTGCACTGTGCACGTGACATCTTACAGCATAAGCATATGATTTCTAATCCGCAGGATTTAAACTGTTAACCTACTGTTGAGAGTGATGAGAGAGAGCGACTCGGCTGGATAAGAGACGGGACGTGGGGCGGCTTTATCACTGGAAGTGGCCTGATGGAGACCAGTTCTTTCTGCCAGCCAGACTCCAAGTTATTCTATGCCAGTGGAGCATTGATTTTCCACACTGTTAGCTCACATTATTCCCCCTTTCCTCAGAGGAAAATTGCCGGGATGAAAAAAAAAAGGAGTCCCTGTGATCGATTGGTCCAGTGTGCGACTGAATTCAGGTTACAAGCTGGAGGAGATGAAGGAGGCTGAGCATGAAGACGGTGCACAGTGGGGGGGTTTGCATGTTAGTCTCATTGAGGTAAATGTGGACGTGTAAAAAGTAGGACTGTGCTGGAAGAGACACAGCTGGAAGGTAATGTAGTTTTCTCCTTTTACTTGTTTTTTTGAGAAATAAGATTTTTGCACATGACGATTAACTTCCTCTTCCTCAGAATAATGTAGTTTATCAAGAAAGACCAGACAGCCGTGAAGCAACTTTGAATTCCTCTTTTTATTTGCTGGTTGGTTTGTTTTTGCATATGCGGCTCTCGGGTCAGGTTTGATGGGGCTGTAGCCCCAAAAATTTCAACAGCCACACCAAAATTACACAAGAAAATTAACACTTCCTTTTCAAAATCCCATTTTTTCAGATTCAAATTTTCAGCATTCTCTGACTGATCCAGTCTTATAGCACCCCCAGTCTCCATAGCACCCATGAAATATATTCTGTGCATCACACAAAGATCAGCTTAATCGTTTCCCGCTATTCACACATGTACTTTCTTTTGTTAAGCCCGTTCTTCAATTAGCTTTGGTATGGTAGCATGATTAAGCCTTAAATGACACACCCAAACATAAAGGCTTATTACTCTTGAACAAATGACTTTTTTGTGTTCCAGACAACTGTGTGTCACCATGGCAACCATGACACCATGGGAACATTCAACCTAAACGTATTTTACGCACAGTTTGGGGCCTGTTGAGACATGGCGAAACAAAAGCTGATGGGGCCACCAACCTGTCAATCAAAGCCTTTGCTCATCGACTGCCATTTTCTAGGGAAGGACTTTAAAATTTAAAGCCCTGCCACAAGTGGCATCATCAAAAAGTTACAAAGATGCACTTCAGTGCTTTCATTTCAGGATTGCATGGTAAATCTTTAAATTGCACTTAAAGATGTTTTTGGGTTCAACCGGATAAAAACAATGATAATTGGTCGAATATTGATTTGGAATGCTAATACCATTATGGGCTAAACTGCTGTACAATGTAAGCATTTGGGGCAAGCTAAAAACTTCAAAGTAAACTGTTTCTTGTCGCCATTGAGTAGGTGAAAATGTCATGAGAAGACATTTATGTCTGATAGCATGGAGAGGATCCCTACCGAGGTGCATATGTGCATGTTTACCTCAGTAAATGTAAATAAACGAGGGATGTCCCGGTAAGGTTTTTTTTTTTTTTTTTGAGTATCTGCCAATACAGAGTCCCGCTCTGATGCCTGTATTTTCCTCGATATTACACTTGCACAGAGCAGAATGCACGCACATTAAAGTCAGTGCATTGTATGTGCTTGTCACTTTAACAGCTCTGCCATGCATTAAGAAAAAAAAAACACCTTCAATCCAAGCTGCTTCTTAATGTTTGTATACATTTTTTTTTTTTTTTAAATTACATCAACAGATTTTTTTTATGTCTTGTCAATTCCACTTAGTGCAGAATTGTAGCAGTAAAACTAGGACACTCAGAGTAATAGTGACTGAATGAAGTTTTAGTTGTTAAAAAAATACATTCATTCTCATTATTATTATTATTGTATGTAAAAAAAATTTTTTTTTAAATGTCTTCAAAAGTGGACCTTTACTCTAACAGGGGAGGGGGGGGCTTTTGACCCCTCGCCCCTCTGGCTACGTGCCTGTACTGTCTCAGTAAACAGGAGGAAAACAAACACAATGACGAGAAAAATTTGTTAATTTTTTTGTGGAAATTGCTACCTGACTGGCCGGGAGGAAGGTCATATCACATGCACCGCCCATCAGAAACAGACTTGGTGTGTATTTGAAGCGATGTGAAATGTTTTTGAAACTCTCATCATGGCAGCACTGAACGCTGCCCGTTATCGCTCCGTGCTTGTGAAACAGAGCAAGACTGATGCGCACTGTTGATGACCGTGATGTTGTGTAACTGGTGATGCAAAATGCAAAACTTGCACTATGCACAATTACTCCAATCACAACCAGAGAAACTTTGTCACTTTGTAACTTTGTCAGAGTCATCATGGGTGTCTTGTTGGCTTCCCTCACTAGTCTCCTTCTTGCACTCAGTTTTTGAGAACTGCCTACTCCAGACTGATTTACCATACAGTACCATACTGTTTGTGTTTCTTAATGACTGACGTGAATGAAGTCCAAGACATATTCAGTGATGTGGAAATGTTCATGTAATCATCCCCTGACTTGTCTAAAGAAAACTGATTTATTTGTGTTATACTAATGGGGGCCCATACTTATTCACACTATTGTTTTGGGTTTGATATTTTTATTTTATTTATGTCACATTGTAGAGATGTGTTTTCACTGTGAGTTTAAACAGCATAATTTTAGAAATTTTATTATAAAGAAGCCTGATTTTCTTTTTTTTTTTCGTTTCATGCCATAAAAAATTAAAATGTGTAAAAGTTCAAGGGGGCACAAATTTTTTCACATCACTGCAAGTCAATGCAAGGCAACTGTTGATGAGAGGCTCGTTCTTCTGCTTACAACAGGAATGAGCCCCTTTAAGGTGTTAAAAATGAATTTTTCTTGAGCAAACAACCTCACCCAGGAATCCGATCCTGGTGACAGTGAAAGGGGAGGACGTTAAGACAAACAGCTCCTATAGTGACTGTGTCAGTTGTTGTTAGCTGTGTAGTTTTTCTGTTATTCTGCCAGCAGGTTTTACACATTTGCATTTGGGTGCTGTTGGAAGGGTTATCCTCATCATGCCTTTTAAACAACTGCTATTGTCAGTTCTATGTGTTGTGTTGTGTACTGTGTGTAAAATAACAGATTTGTATGTAGTATCCGTTCCACAGAACCTCTGGTGCTGCCACTGGTTTTGTGCATTTTGATCTTTCCGCTCGACTTGTGACTTACGTATTCTGACAGCGATGTTGGCTGAGCCTTTACCCAAATGTTCCTGAACGATATCTGCAAATGTGCAATCAACTCGGTTCATTGTGTGCTTCAGTTTTTTTTTTCTCCACACATGCAACCCTTTGGGAAATAGCCAATAAGGGGACTGGAAAGGCACTGCATGTAACTAAACAACTCTGAGAGAACCAGAACATTCTTACTTTAGATGATTTTATAGGCAGATTCGCAATATTAGCTTCCTTCCTTGAGGAAAAATGTGGCAACAAAGGACATCAAGTGCACACGGGCAGTATGAAAATAGCCCACACCATCACCAGCCAGTCACTTAGCCATTTACTATTAATAAATAATGCTCCATCTTCCTCTTAGCTATTGCTCCTTCCAGATTTTAAAAGGTATACATTTTTATTCATGTCAGTGGTTCTTTATTGAGCATGCTGCATGTTACAGTAGCTGTGCTTTTCTTGCAGCCTCTAAGATTATTAAATTAGCAACGATGCATAATTTTCCCATTGTGGATACAAAGAAAATGGCTCAACTACCTTGAAAACATCCCGCTGCCCCATGCACATGTAAATTTTATGCAGTTATTGCAAAGAATGAATGAATGAAGGATAACAATATTATGATTTATCCTTTACATCATATAACTGATGTCCCCGAGCAAAAAAAAAAAAAATGGAGAAGACGAAAGAACCTACTTATCATATGACTTAAGACTGACTTAAGACTGGACTCCTGAGAAGCCCAGCAGGTTGACATTAGCTCTGATCCCACAAGAAGGTCCTGGTGCCTCCTGTCTTATCAGAGTTAGGGTTGTCTCTGCTGGGGTTTGGATAATGTCTTATGGCTAAGATCATGATGTCTTACAGTTTGCGATTGTCCTGGATTAAGACTAAGATCCAGGCAACTCCCAGACTTACTGGACTCAGCCATCAGAAGTGTGTCTGTTTGCCTTGAAACGGTGTTGAACTTGTAGAGACATTCTTGTCTCTGGGTCCTCTGCCTTTGAGATCGAGAGACGCCTGGGAAGTGCTTACGGAGTCATGAGGTCGCTGGACAGAGGCGCATGGTGATGGCCTTCTCGTGCTTACCAAACAAGCTAAAGTTAACGTGCTAACGTTGGTTCGGGTGTTTGATTAACGCTTATTTTTGCGGACTTGGCGGTAGTTTTTTTATAATGGGTGGCTTGGGCGTGGGTATTAAAAATTATGACGGGAATATTACCTCAGTAACCATGGAGTAACAGTGTAGCTAACATCAAAGCGCTCGATACCTGCTAATTAGCGCTAACGGTGCTAATATACAAATTAAATAATACTAAAATTTCACTCAACGGAAATACTGGAGCGCAGACTTCTTAGATGGTCCTTTCGTACAATTAGCCACACAGTAAGTCATATTATCTCAGATATTTGTAATAAAGTGCTTAGAAAGGACAAACACGGTCGAGTCCACAGCAGCTATAGCAGCCACTGCTAGTGGGACCCTCGGCTCGCTGTGACACGAGCTGTCACTCAAAGTATCCACACCCCTAATTATTCATAACTTTATGGCTTAAAATAGCACAAACTGATTAGTTATATAAAAACGTAGCCCCTGTACAGTTGTCATGAATGGGTAAATAGAGACCAAAACCCTTTTTTGTACCAGCCTGTAAACATGTTTATTTCCACTGTAAAGTTGAACAACTTAACCCTTTCAGTACGGAACACGTGTCCCAATTTTATTCCCATGTATCCTGTTGGGACATAAGCATCCCAAAAACCATGCATTTGGACCTATTCCGTAATATAGGAGCACCTCTTTTATGCTCGGAGAGCACTTTGACTTTAATTGCAAATTGCGGTTGAATGTTGACAACTCTTTATAATCGTAGAAGAATCATCACAATCCACGGTAAGTAGGCATTAGTTCTGTAGCTATTTGACTGAATTTGTGATTTTACAGATTTTATATTGTTTTTTCAACTGTTATACCTATATATTTAGATGGTTATTTCAACTTTTACACTTGTAACATGCTCAGTAATGAAGGACTGGGACTCATATGTCCCACCAGTATTTCTCAGTGGAACATATGAGTCCCACTAGTCTTGTATTGATTTGTGACAGGTCTTGTATCACAAATCAATGTATTAACCAACGTCCCAAGTGTTTTGAGACATATCACAACTAAAAAAGAACAGGCTTTTTTATTTGATATATGCCTCAAAGACTTATTCATTATTATTATTATTATTATTATTGCATGTTCAGTACTGGTGGGATGCCTGTATCCCACCATTAGATACGACTGCGACATATGCACTCACCAGCCACTTTATTAGGTACATCTGCCTTGTATGAACAATTCAGTCTGCTGGTGGTGTAACAGTGTGGCAACTGTGCAACACCTGTCATGTCAATATGGACCAACATCTCTGAGGAATGTTTCCAACACCTTGTTGAATTGATGCCACGTAGAATTAAGGCGGTTCTGATGGCAAAAGGGGGTCCAACCCGGTACTAGCAAGGTGTACCTAATAAAGTGGCCATCGAGTGTATGTCCCACTTCCTGTTTTCAAAATTAAAGATGTTTGCTGCCAACAGAGTTGTTCAAAATTATATATTTGATCACAAAATTGACATTTATACCCAATAGATAACTTTAATTTAAAGTACTGTTTTCAGTATTGAAAGTGTTAATCTGGGCGCCCACAGGGAGTGACTCGCTTTTGGAGCCACTCTCAAGTGGCCATTCAAGGAACTGCAGGATTTGGCACTTCCGCGTTGGCTTCATTTTTCAACACTGGACGTTGGGCCTTGTGACTTTTGCATTTTATGCTACAAACACTGAATATTTTTTAAGACGCTTGGTGGCCTATATTTACTTGCTGAAATGGGAAATGATACGACCCCTATAAAGATGTTTATGGCAGAAACCTGATTAATGCTGGTCCAACAAATGCAAAATTTACAGCTCATCTTGATTTAAAAAGCCAGCTGTGTTTGTTTTCATGTTCCAGCTTAACAGGGTAGTTTCTCCTTTTTTGGGGGTGATAAGTACTGTCAGTTTAATTATGTCAAAGTAAATATTTCATACTGACCAAATCAGATCCTGTGGCTGCAACATTCTTGTAAAGGGAGTTTTATCTGTAGCTCGGGACCATTAGTGGCACTGAGTTCTGAGGCAGCCTGGAGGACGGTAATTAAGTCCACTCAGCCGTGACTAAACATTTTTGACGTTTTTCCTTGTCTGGAATGAACTGTCAGTGTGCACAGAGAGTAACCATCTTGTCACTTTGTGTTTGTATAAGAATAGCAGAAAGCTGAACGTCGTGCTGCGACTCCACAGTTTCACATCAGACATTTTTCATTACCCAAAAAAAGGAATGAAATGCAGAAAGAAAGAAAAAAAAAAAAAGAAGAAAGAAATAGTGTTGCTTTAAACATGTCTGTCTGTACAGCGTGCATGTGACAGAGAAAAACAGACTGTAACCCATTTCTAATTCAATTTTTTTTTCTCATTTCAGAAGAGTAGGAGATGGGAGAAGGACCTAAAATATAACGTTTGTAAAAATTCAGACGCTCTTTAGAGCTCGGTTAATGCGAGGGAAAGTAGGCCACGTTTGCTTTGCATCACGGTTTGCTGATGGATCAAAGCTGTCAGAATAGCCCAGTTTCTCACGGCTGCTTTTGTTTGAATTTCTCCATATTTGTTAGGACACTCAGCCAAGGTGCGCGCACGTCGCCGTTCATTAGCACAAACTGGGGTTGATTTCAGCAAAGTTACAGCATATTGGGATACATTCTGCATCTCGTTTCGGTCGGATCACTGGGTACTAATATGTTTCTCCTCTTGTGTGTGCAGATATAATGAGTTACAGTACCACAGACTAAATCCACAGATAACAAGGTGACTTTGAACTTGCTTCTGAAGAAATTCTACTGTCATCCTTAAGAAGATGAAAACAGCCAATGCCTTAATAGCTAATACAACTATTCCATCAACTTTGCTATGCCTGAGTAAATTGAATACCCCTGCTTTGCCTTTTGTTCTAGAAAATGCATCAAATTGATTGAAAGAAGCAATTACGGTACCAGGGAGCGGTATTGATTTTACGAAAGTGTGCAATTACTTTAATTGGAATAACCACATCTCAATTAGATGTTCTTAGTCGTCAATGTTTGGAAAAAATACCTGCATTTGACGTAGTTGTTTTTGATTTTTCATAGTTATTTTTGCCCTCGTGGATTTGTTCTTTTTAGTCTCTGGAGAATCAAAGACATTCGATCAACGTGCATTCAATAGTAATGACAAAAGTTATTATACCCCCACAACCAAAAATTTGGGGGAGTATATAGGAATCAGCCAGTCTGTGTGTCCGTCTGTCCATGAGTCTTGTAAGCACAACTCCCCCTAAACGTTTTTATCAATTTCAATGAAACTTCACACAGTGGTAACACACCATTTGAAGATGTGCATGAAGGAAAATAATTCCCTTCTGACATCTTCAAGGGGAAATAATTAGCCTTTTGTGTTTAATTGAGGCATCACATGATATTGACATCTTCAGCGCAGCTCCTCCTAAACTGCTTTATGGGTGTCAATGTAACTTCACACAGTGGTAGCACATCTTTTGAAGATGTGCATGAAGAAAAATAATTCTGGTCCAATGTCTTCAGCAAGAGATAACTGGACTTTTGTATTTAATGAATGCATCATACTGTGAGATATTGATTTTGTAAGTGCAACTCCTCCTAAGCCATTTTATAGGTTTCAATGAAACATCACACAATGGTAGCACACAATGTGAAGACATGCATGAAGGAAAATAATTCTGGTCCAATGTCTTCAACAAGAGATAATTGGACTTTTGTGTTTAATTAATGATCATACTGTAATATATTGATTTTGTAAGTGCAACTCCTCCTAAGCCGTTTTATGGATTTCAATGAAACTTCACGCAGTGGTAGCACACCATGTGAAGATGTGCATGAAGCAAAGTAATTCTGGTCTGACATCTTCAAGGGGAGATAATTGGACATGTTCTTTTTAAAAATATATCATTAAGCAA
>OMMV01233517.1:0-10917 GCA_900302635.1 Chatrabus melanurus | reverse complement strand
TACAACAAATGGTGACATCTCAAAGTAAAAGTTCATCTTTAGTGCTACATCAAAAGTAATATCTCAAATGAATAGTTCATCTTAACTTTAAATACATCAAAAAGTGATACAATATAAAAGTAATAGTTCATCTGAACTACAAATACATCAACAAGTGAAACAAACAATATCAAAATAGGAGTTAATCTTGAACTGGTAAAAATCAAAAACAAGGTCGGGGTGACCCCCCTGACCTTTGACCCCCAACCGCTATAGAAGGTAATGAGGTCACTTAATCATGCTATATACCAGAGGATGGGGAATTGACAGCAGAACATTTTGCCGTTAGTTTGAGGTGGATTGGATTTAAATTGATCGCGTTATGACGAAAAAACGATTTTGACCACAGAAAGACCAGAAAGACCAGGTCGGAAGCGGGTTCGCTTCCGACCTGGTCTTTCTGTGTGGGTTTCCTCCAGGTGCTCTGGCTTCCTCCCACTTCCAAAAACATGCAGGTTAGGTGAATTGGTGACTCTAAATTGACCGTAGGTGTGAGTGAGAGTGTGAACGTGTCTGTCTATATGTGGCCCTGCGATGGACTGGTGGCCTGTCCAGGGTGTACCCCGCCTCTCGCCCAATGATCCCCCATGACCCTTAATTGGAGTAAGCGGGTATAGAAAATGAATGAAAGGATGAATGAATACCTTAAAAGCAATAAATGCTCATTTTGGTCACATTGTCACATTTGACAATGGCCCATAGACCTGGGTTTGATTCCCGGTCACGCTACCTGTCTGTGTCATTGGATAAGACACTTCATCTGCATCGTCTCAGTCCACCCAACTGTAAATGTGTACTGGCCTGGGCTGGGGAAGTAACCTGTAATGGACTGGAATCCCATCCAGGGGGAGTCATACACTCTCATCCGTTTCACGGTATGGTATCCAGGAACATGCAGCAACACCAATGGACCTCAGGGCCTATGTAGGACTTACACACACAAAAAAAGGTTTAAAAATAAGTCGATGTTAACATGAAGTATTGCTGTTATTGTTTCCATTAAGTAGACCTTCTTTCACCTGTCTTGGTGTTTGGTTGCAGTGGTTTGAGCCAAGATACGGTTATCTTTTTTTTTTGCCACTGATAAAAAGAATCTGCAGCAAGCAGGCCCTTTTCCTGTCCACATCTCCATCAATATAGTGGGTCTTATGGTAAGTCAAGATTCAAAATTTTAAATATTTCTCTATGAATTTCTTCGCAGTGTGGCTTCAATGTTCAACAACCCCAAAATATGTGCATGCGATCTCCAACATGCTTAGCACCAATATAACATTAAAAGTTATTTAAATACACATTATAAGACTGATTTTGCAATTTACTCCATAAAAACTGTTTAACTTGTTTTTTTTTTATAAACATCTCTTGATTGACTAAGTTGAACTGATCGAGGTAGACGATTCCAAGCACAAATTCATGTGTATACTAGAAAAATGCATGGCATGAAGGGGCGAGCCGGAGCGACGAATATGTGCAGGTAAAGCCATAGTGATTACATCATATGTAAAAAAAAAAAATGACTTGGTGTCTTTTGAAACATACTACATTGACTGTTTTTTTTAATGCATTTTAACAGTGGATTTTCTTTAAATATAACTTCAGTTTTCACTTTTTGGTGAACTAAATTGTTAATTTCGCAATGTTTCACAGCGGTTACGGTTGCAAACCATGTGGAAAGCTTTTTTTGTTTTTAAATCAGTGTCGTTGAAGGCTTCAATGGAGTTTAACTGCTTAAACTGCTGTGACGTCAGCGGAGCTCTGGAGTCACAGTTACACTGACTGCTGCTAGAATCGCACAACAAAATGAGCGTTTTCCAAAACGCAATGCAACACTGAGAAAGCATGGAGCATAATAGGAAACGATAGAAGTTTTTCAATGGTCCAAATGAATCGCGATGTTCACCGTACAGGGTTGAATTAACTTACAGCTGGCAGCGTCGCACAGCATTAGCATGCTAATGCTAGCAGGCCATAACCAGAGTAGCCCATATCGTAAGCAACACAAAATACTAATTGTAGTACTGTTTTTCAATAAAGCAAACCAGAAATGAGCCCAAGTATCTACAAAGTGTGCCGTTATGGGCTTGGTCAGCCAAACGTGAGGTTGGCGGTGTGTGTTTTGCAGTGAGCGCAGCAGTGTTTGTGCATGCGCAGTACTTGGCCACCGTGCAAACAAACAAACATACATACATAATACAAATTCCCCATTCAACACACTAGTAAGGGCTCGCTCCCACTCGCCCAATAAAACAAGTCTTTCCAAAACCATTTGGACTGCACCACTAGTTCTTGTTCTGTATCTGTGCTGAGTTTGATACATTTTAATGTTACACTTGAGGTATTCTGGAGCGCTACCATTTACAGTATTGTACACTAGCACGTTGACCACCCCGTCACTGTGTGATGGTAAATGCCCTAAAATACCAACAGAAAATTAAAGAGGAAATCCTGTGTTATTTTAAAATGATCAAAAACTGAGCGACTGGTTTATTAACACTGAAAGTAACATGCCATCGGCCTATGTTTTCAGTGAAAAACTTTTTTTTTTTTTAATTTTAGCAGTGAAAGTAACATGCCATCGGTCTATTATTTCAGAAAAAAAATAGCCAAAGCAAAGTAGTGTGCATAAAAAAAATCTTACCTTGGATCATCAAGGGCTCATGGCTGTGACTGTCCTGTCTCAATACAGAATGATCCTTGTCTCTTCCACCCCCTCCCCATGATTTCCCGTGTTATTCCTCCCTTCTCTTCTTCTTTTCAGGCCGAACAGTGAAAATAGTATCTGTTGTGTTGTCCTCTGTCAAATCCACAGGGTTTCTGGCGAATTCCCTTTGACAACCAAATGTAAACAAAACCACGTGACCTCAGAGCCTCACTTTCATGTCACTGTAACAAACAGGGGTTTCCCCAAAATGGATACCATGCATTCTCCACAATTTGGGTTCAAACCTGCCAGAAAAAGGCTGATTATAAGAAAAGTACAGGGAATTGAGCGCTATAACTTTGGTGAATGGTCAAGTAGGTATCACTTGTTTTGTCTGTCAACAATTATGAGGGAGCTGTAGCTAAAAGAGGGTCAAAATGGCTAAATTCTGTGGTGCTTGAAGCGTCTGACCTTTTGCAATATGGGTATATACACTTTCAATGGGATCATGTAAGCAGCATGTATGCAAATTTAGAGTTGCCTGGAGTGTGAAATTGCTGAGAACAGTGTGGCCGCAGAGACCTTGAAAGGTTTATATATACAGAAAGAATACGTCCATTTCAGTTATTCAACTCTGTAGTCAACAGGCAATAAACTGACCAAACTGAACTGTTCAAATCCAATATGTGTTCTTGGAGGAGCATTTAACAAATAGCTTATAAAATTGTTTTGCATGACCTACGTCCTCTTGTACTTTTTTGTGAGACCACCATACCAAGCTGAACAGGCGTTGTCGAAATGACATTGTCAAAGCAGACACTAACAACAATTTAGTTGTGAGATGAAATTTCCTGGTATTTCTGCAGAGAAATTTAAGTTTATTAGAGTTTTTGTCAGCAATCGATGCAATAGCATCACCAGATCAAGACTGATCTAAAGTTATGCTTAAATATGTGACCTCTGACTTTGACACATTATTTCCACCACACCTAACATTGATAGCATTGGCTGTGTGCGCCTTTTCGAAGCAAACAAGATGGACTTGGTTTTATCCGACTGTAGATGTAAGAATCTATTGTGAGTTCACCCTTCATGAACAGATTTGAGTTCTATACTCAAAGCATCTTCTGTCCAATATATCCTCTCTTGACACCAACAAAGCTGAGTCATCTACTTACAGATATGGTCTTGTTACCTTCTGGCCCCTTTCTGTTTTGGTTTAGTTAATCTAGATTCTATTTTGTGTCTGTTTTTGATAATGCGCTACATTTTGGAATTAAACACTGGGGGAGTATTTTGTAGGAATGATGCAGAGATTTTGGCTTGATCTCCTGAGCGAGTGTGTCTCCTCAGTTTGGGGATAGAGAAGGTCAATGGATGGATCTGAATTCAGGATTATTTTATTCATCATAATTTTAAATTCCTCCCCCACACTACCTTTTTAAAAAATACTGATTGCAACACATGAGAAGCTGAGTGAGGAATCTGAATGTCTGGGTTTGCGATTTTCCTGGATCAAGGCTAAGATCCAAACTTTCAATGACTCCCTGGACTTAGCCATCAGAAGTGCATCTGTTTGTGGTGAAAGTGTCAAATTTGTCGAAAGATTCACTTATCTTGGCAGTGACATTCGTGTCTCTGGGTCCTTGAGATTGAGAGATGTCTGGGAAGAGCTCATGGAGTCCTGAGGTCACAGGACAGAGGTGTTTGGTGATGCCGATATCTTTGCAGGAGAACGAAGGTCCAAGTCTTTAAAGTTCTTCTTGGGTGCTTCCTGTCTTAGGCCCCTATCCCACTGGGCTGAGACAGCTCTAGACCAGTTGGAGACACAAAATTGCGAGAAAATAGGCGAATAGCGGCAAGGTCTCAATTGGAGTATAATTGAATTGGGAGTTGCAAAACATTTGCGAATGCCTTCGCCGATATTCGGGCCAAAATATGTATGTAGTATGTATTATATATTATGTATATACAGTATGCATGTAGGAGCCATGACGTGAGAATATAATTTAATATAAATTTGATGCATACGTCATATTTTCATGTTGTAATGTTTAAAAAAATCGTCATGTTGGATGTAATATGATCCGTCACAATATGTGCAGACGCTGGCTTTAATCACCTTATGTGCGACACAAATGGAGAACAGTTCAGGTCGGGTTTTAGATGGGCTTGCGCCACTGCGACGCCTGTGGGAGTATTTTGAGAGTACATTTGTCACACAAATTTTTTGGACATGTTCAAAATTCCAGCGACACGAGAGCGAGGCTCTGTGAGTCACACGAGGAAATTGAGAACCCCCGCGGACGTCTCAGGACATTCTGGGGACTCCCTTGGGAATGCCGTTCGCAATTTGTCACCACCACTCGCAGCCCAGAGATAGGGGCCTTACTGTAAGGTTGTGAGAGTTATTTAGATAGAGACTAAGATGAGGAGTATCCGTTGTGAGGGAACATCAGCTATGACATTTTGGCCATGTGGCAGGTGTCCCTTGGCGTTATCCAGCACGCAGGTGCCTCAGTGTTGAGGACCCCAGCAACTGGAAAAGGGCGATGCCCACATTTCACCTGCTTTTGCCACAGATAAATGTCTACCTTTGAGAGGTGGGGATGTACCAGCTGTCTACCTGGGTGGTTGCCATCCAGGACGTAAGACAGTTCAATAGTGTGGTGGATGCGGCGATGTGCAGTACCAGGACACGCTCCCAGAACTGGCCTGACAGTAGCTTTGTTTCTCTCCATGATGAGTCACATAAGTGGCCTCCTCATTCTTCAAAATTAAAACAACCTCACAATGTTAAAAAGATATGAGAAAACATTTTTTACTCATATCTGAATCCGTATCAAAATGTAATCATCTTCACTAACACAAGGATCTCTGAGTCTCCTTGGTTAGTTAATGGAGGGAAATAAAATCACTCCACTGTGGCGACCCCGAGTGAAAAAGGGAGAAGCTGAAAGAACTTATTTACTTTACTGTGATAACCTGAGCTGGTGTTTGACAGCAGACTCCAGAACAGATCAAAGCTCAATAAAAATGACCTGGATTTACACCTGAAATGATTCAGCCACAATTAGGGTTACAGTGGTGCTCACAAGTTTACATACGCCTTGGCTAGAAACTTTCAAACTCAGTTTCCTCTCATTTTTTTTTTTCAAATTTCATTTTATCAAACAATGTGTGTCAAGTCAGTTAGAATGTCAACTTTATTTCAACACAAAGTTATTTTAAAAAAACAAAACAACAGTAGTTACAAGATGGATTTATTTCAGTTTTTCTTCACAATGTCAGATTTCTCAGTTCCCAACACCAAAAAGAATGCCTGTTAAACAAAATGGAAGATTCCAGAAATTGCTCCTTAGGAGCCATCTTGTAAAAATTCATGGGATCATGAGCAATTGTAATCTATTATACAAAAATAGAAGCTTGGGACCATACAGACTGTACATCATTGAGGAAGGAGGCCCAAATTAACACCCACCCAGAACTTAAGTTTTTGTTGTTCAGGTGCAACAGAACCTTTTCTTGCTATCTGTAGGATAGCAAGAAAAGGTTCCATATTCAATATCTCAATCACTAATTGACGGAATGAATTACTAAAATGTAAGTATGGTGGTTCTTTGTTTTCTCTTCTTCGTGGGATAAACATAGCTTTGGCAGCCAGGCTACCAGGGTTGTAGCGTTTGTTTATTCTTCAAAAAATAAAAGATGTGAAAATGATCTAGTTTTCATTTTTGGCTGGACAACAGTTACCAGATTTTTCTTAGAGCTTTTCATCCACCCTGAGTGTAGAATAATTATGTGAAGCACAGTGATGACAGTTAAGAGTCAAAGCTAACTGGACAGTGATTTTATTCAGTGCTTCAGCCTCGACTCCATCTTAATGCTCTTTATACAATTGTGAACACTAACCAAAATTCATAAGGATAGGATTTTCTTTTTTTTTTTTTTAAAGGAGACTTGATTTTAACACCAGTTGGATAAAACAAAAGCTGCCCTTACCACATCAGTAATGACATACTGCACACAGCATAAAAAAAGGATCCTTACTGCCAAGCTATCCTACCACTAAACACCACCTTTGCCATGACAAACTGTTGACCAGGCATATTCAGGATTTAAACAAGCTGCTAATGATCAATGAGAACAAACTATCATCTTTAATTATAATTGTGCATCATTCTACTAAAATGACTGAGGATAGACAACAGTGCTTAAACAATTGAATACAAATTTTCTGTCGATTGAAATACTAGTCACAATTTAATACACCAATTATTTAATATATAAAGCAAAACTATAAATATCTGTTGATTATATTCTCAAAAATGCTATTAGATTGTGTTGCTGTTTAATCTGATACATTTCTCATCTTCCTGCTAAACTAATAAAATCCGGTAACACAACACAAGTCTCCATATCATGATGTGAATGCATGCTACAACAGAAACAAATTTGACAAATATTTGTGTGTTCGACAACAAAGGCTGGAGGCTGATTTACCTGTTACTACTTGCTCCAAACACGTCAACGGGATGTCGTGTTCTCCAAGTAACAGGTGACACAACTGCGGCCTCTGTAGAGAAGGCAAAATAATCAAGCGCAGTAGACAACTGTATTTACACATAAGCGACTGAACTGCTGAAATTGTGGTCCCAAAAACTGGTTGGTGCACTGAGTCAACTCCTGACACAGAGCAAGAATTAGCAAACAGCATTTAGCCATTATGACTGTATATAATAGCTCCAACTGTTATCCATTCTCTCACTTCTGTTGCATCATCGTGGGTGTGTTGGAGAATGTTTGTTTCTATTCCTCCTCACGAGATGCATTACACACGCAAACACGGATGTGGAAACAACTATTTGGAAGTGTGCTAATGAGACTAAAATTTTGATGATTAAAAATGAGTAAATAAACTGTAGCCAAGAGACAAAGAAATGAACACTGTGAGCCACATCTTACACCTGGCACAAAGCAGCACACAGCAAGTGTCATTACTAGTTCCAAACCAACACAGCTGTCATTTTCAAGCCCAGCTCCCATGCTGTTTAAGTAGCAAATGCACTGCTCGTCAAAAAAAGACGTGCACAGGTGCAGTGTTTGTGCATTGCTACTGCGTGGCAGAAGAAAGCGACTTCGCCATAGCTCACCAAAATCCCAGTCAGAGTTTTTCTGCCATTTATGTGGCACATTATTCAGGTACTCCCAACATAGGTGGGTTCATGACACGCATACACTCCGCTTGTACACACAGGGATGTGCATTAGTGCTCATCATTATTACTTGAACTACAATGAAACTGAACTGAAATAAAAACTAAGTAAAACATAACAGAAAAAAACAAAACTTTAATAACTCCAGCTTATACTATATCATTAGACTGGTTTTCTTCCTCCCCAGATTCATATGTGGGGATAACCGAGACTGGCCAAGCCACGGGAGTGTCCAGGTACAGTGTGGGTGGGGGTTTTGTCTGCCCCTGGTGGGATATGTAGGAGATCTGCTGCTTGAAGGGGGATGAACAGAACAAGGCGCTCAAATGCTTCACCTAAGGGAGTTCTGATGGATTGCTCCTCCTGTGCATAGATACTTTGCACGGAGATCTGTTTCCTTGCCAGAAAACCTCGCACTTCTAAGTTTGCCATATAAAACCGCAAAGCGCCAGATACACGCACACACGGCGCTTAAAGGGAGTGACAGTCTGATTCTCTTATTTCATGTCCAAAACACACCCATGACTAATTAAAAGACTAAATACAACCACTTTGCACCCTCCACCTTACTTTCTGCTCAAATTAAACAGTGTAAACAGCAAAGTGGATTTGGACACACCCCAAAATGCATTTACACTGTGCACTTTAGACATTCAAGATAAGGCCCCGTGTGACAAATTTCACACAGGGCCTTAATGAACACATTCATATTAATACTGTGCATGGTTACATACCGTACTTAAACCAGTACAGTTTTCTTCAAAAGCATGACCAGAATGTACATAAATACCTGTTTTGGTGGTGCATCATGAGAGATGAAGGAGACCTTGAAGTTGGTGCATATCAACTTCCCCCAAAGGTCATCTTGATTACTTTCGGAGCTGATGCATTTCCTCACAAAGTTAACCTCATTAACAACTATCTCCCCTGGTGAAAACAAACAGAGGAAAAAGCTTGAGTCACACTTGGCTGCACTTCTGCTTTCTGACACCATGCTAGAAAGCTGTATATGCAGACTCCATGTCGACAAAACAAAGCCTCAGTATATATCCATCATATCTTACAACTTTTAAAACCGATACAGATGTCAAAGCTCATTTGCAAACATACTTCGGTGTACAATCGATTTAAGCATCCAAGAAAATTGTTTAAAGTGTAGTTTGCCCCTCCCCCCTTTAGTCTACAGTGTGTCAGACAAATTAATGTGAAATGTTGAAATATTCCTGGGATTTGGAGCCCCGCTGAATTGGCAACACTAGGTGCTACTTATTGGAAAACAACAACAAAAAAAATGCTTATATGTTGTCAAGGATATTGACAAGTCATTAATGTCACCATATTAAAAGGAGAATTCCAGGTAATTACAACCTATGCTCTAGTTTTAGATGTTATGGGGTCACCTTTTCACTCTGGACAAAAATGAATTTAATCACTGCATTATTTATTTATACCACGAACACTGTTAGCAGGCAAAAGCTAACTGGCTAATTAATATTATTGTACGGGCCAACTGCTTCTTGTCCCCACTGAACAGGCGAAAAAGTCAGAAGTGCCCAGTTGCATGGACCACTTCAATGTGGAGCTAAACGTATGCATGTTTACCTCACTAAATAACCTTTTTAAAACAACCGATTATACAATTAGCCTCAACTTAGCGGCGCTCCTCTCCACTGACTGAATACAAGTCAAATGCCAAGTTAGTGTATCATCAACATGATTTTGAAGCCGTTACATTAAGGTAAAATTGCTACATAATGTTGGTTTAAGGACAAGTCAAGTCAAGCTAGGGAGCATGCACTGATGCTGTGCTTTAACGCATCCAAGACACCACGGAACCGTCTTGGGTGCTGGATGGCAAACACTCAGGCAGACAACCAGTCCATCCCCACCTCTCGAAAGTAACAACCTATCTGCTGCGGCCAGGTGAAGCGTTGGTGTCCCCTTGCCCTTCCTTCTCAATACTCAGGCACCTATGCAGGGTTCTCGCCAGCACATTTCAGCATCACGAGCCGTTACGCTGTCCCTAGTAAAGTTGACGCCGTGATTAGGGCCGTTACGCTGTTTTTCAAACTGCGTAATGGCTGCTTTGATTGTTACTGTATGGTTTAAAGACAGTATGTTAACACTTAGAAGGCAGGTGTTATGAAATTTAAGGAAAACTGAAAGTTGGAAATGAAACAAGAAATTGTGCACCATTCATAGGCTGCTATGAATAAAAGGTGGATCAATGTCACTGCTCTCTAGTGCCTTGTTCAGACTGGCAGTAAAAATCTGTTTTGGTCTGACCACTGAAATTGCACGTTACATTGGACACGTGCGTCACACGCACAAGTCTCACGTTTGTGTATTTACACCCGGCAGCGTTTTCAACTGCTGCTCAGTCTTCTCACATCACTTGTCTTTGGTACAGCCATTTATTCCGCACGCTGCATTTTTTGTGACCATTTTTGAATGAGACTTTTACAGTGCGCATTCAGTTTTGGCTTTTTTTGTGTGCATGTGTGTGCGTACACACACGCACAGTACCCTCACCGTTGCACTGTTAAAAAATCCTGGTGAGAACCCTGCTACGCGCTGGATCACGCATGGAGAAACACGCCACATGGCCAAAACGTCAAAGCTGACACTCCCTCACCATGCAAGTCGTACTCCTCAGCAGTCTTACTGTATGGTTTAAAGACAGTACAGGGCTCTACACTAACTTTTCCACTGGTAGCACTGGTGCGACCAACTTTCTCAGTTGGTCGCACCAGCACATGATTTGGTCGCACCCTTTTTTCGGGGGGGTAGGGGGGGAGGTACAGCATAACCTCACAGCCAGCCTCCTCCTCTCTCTCCTCATTTTGCTTTTTAAAATAATCAGCGATAGACCGCTTCATTTGTGGAACACTTGTTGTCGTGAAGTTCTGTCCGTCTTTGAGGTGTGATGCGCACATGCGCTGCGCGTGAGCGTAACGGCGCACTCTCTTCAGAACGGGAAAGTGCAGGTGGAGGAGGAGAAGCCAGTGAAAAAGAGGGCGA
>OMMV01233505.1:0-12344 GCA_900302635.1 Chatrabus melanurus | reverse complement strand
AGGGTCCCTCAAAACCCTCACAATTACAAGAACTGTCCACACTGTATTTTATAAAATAATAATAATAACATACATGCATAGTAATAAGATAAATGCATGAAAATAACTTACATTGTAGTGGCAGGCTATCACCTCTCGGGCTGTCAGACAGGTGACAATAAACGGCGTTCTATCTGGATGCCAAATTAATCAACAATTCATAAACTGCCGGCTTCTGATACGACTGACAGGAGGTGTATTCCAGTTAAAGTGTAATGAACAAATAAAGTCCAAATTACAGTCCATCACATAGTAGAAACGTCCATCCGTTCCTGCTGTGCAGCGCACATTAAAGCCACCGTCTGCACGCATTGTGGGACGGATCATATTACATCCAACATGAAGTTTTTTTTTAACATTATGACACGAAATTATGACATATGCATCAAATTTATATTAAATTATATTCGGGTGCAAATGGGTGAGGGGTTTTGAGTCCCTCACCCATTTGTAAGAAATGTCCACACTATATTTTCACTGTATTTTGTCACGTTTTGACAGGTCCACCCTGAACTTTTAAAAATTAAAATATAAAAAAAATCTTAGTATCTCCAAGCAGACAGAGTGAGGTCCATCTAGCAGATAGTGCTGTGTGGTGATAAAGTTCATTTTAAACATTGTGGGGATTTAAACGCGCAGCTCGCCCGCCTCAGTTCCCATCCGGACCCACACCCATGGGTCACTCATAAAGCCGGTCTCGGTGTGTGTTTAACAACCCCATAATGTCTGAGGGCGTGAGCCGAAGAGGAGAAGCCTGGCTTTCTTTTTTGTTTTTTAAAGGTCTGCTTGTGCATCAGAACCACAGTGGCGCGGACAGCAACCGCGGGTTATAAGCATGAAGTAACCAAAATCACTATAAACCACACAACGTAATAGTACTATACCAGTCAGTTGTGTTTTAGTAAGTTAAACAGCAGGCTATTAATTTATGTAATTAAAAGGCACAGCCACGATTGATTTGGCACATCCAAAACTGAAATCCTAACGCAGTGCCTGGTCCTGATGTCTCAATTGTCATGCATAAATGTTGTCAAAGTATTGCATGACATTCACACAGGTGTCCGGCAACATTCCCACATGTCATTCATTCATTCCTTCATTCAGTTAGTCATTCATGTGTTCATTGATGGCGCACGAATTTCGTTTGAGACTCCCGCGAATGCCGCCCGGCATTCACTCGACATCCAAGCGCATTTTGGCCTTTATATCGGCAAGAGGTCCCACACATGACCAGCGAATGCCGCATGCATGTGGAGCGTCATGCATGCACCATCCGCTACTGTATCGCACCTCCCCATTCAGTGTGAGTCCAAGTGCGACCTTGTCACTATTTGCCTATTTTCTCGCAATTTTGTGTCTCTATCTGGTTGCCACCACTCGCAGCCCAGTTAGATGGGGCCTTAAGTAACTGCTTGTTTTACACAAAGTCATTTCAGCGGTACCCAAGGATCCTCCAAAGAGACCTATAACCAAAGATATCTAGTCATCACCTTAGGTCACTGATTTTTGTCCAAGTCTCACAACCATAAAGTAAGACAGGAAGCACCAGGACCCTAAAAACTTTGACCTTCATTCTCCTGCAAAGATATCGGCATCACCAAACACCTCTGTCCAACAACCTCATGACTCCATAAGCTCTTCCCAGGCATCTCCCGCTCTCAAAGGACGAGGACCCAGAAACATGAATGTTACTGCTGAGATAAGTGAATGTCTCTACAAATTCAACACTTGTGCTGCATACAGATACTTTTCTGATGGCCGAGTCCAGGAAGTCATTGAAAGCCTGGATCTTATTCTTGAGCCAGGACAATCGCAAACCAAGACACTCCAACTCATCACTCATCTTCTTAAGTGCTGCAATCAGATTATCCATTGATTCCCCAAAGATCACAGCATCGTGCCTGAAGTCAAGGTCAGTAAACCTTTCCTCGGCAACAAAGGCACCTAAGCCGCTGGTTGCCACAACCCGACCCGACATCTAAACCATGCAAGCATTGAACAGTATAGGAGCCAGAACACATCCCTAATTAACGCCAGTATTCACTGGGAAAAATTCATTGTTTCCGCCCCGATTCTGTATAGCTCTTCACAGTTCCTGTGTAATACCAGTGTAATTTGTGATTATCCAAGTTTGCCCAATTACCTTTGGTCCTTTAAAGAGGGGAGTACCACACATAAATCCTTCCAATTCACATGATTTTAGTATAAATATCCTCAGTTAACATAACAAAGGCTCCTCCTTGAGCTTCAACACGCTGCTATAGACAGATAAAAATACATTTTTTTTTGTCATTGGTCACAAATCTATAAACCAGTTTGTGTCCTGTTCTCTGTTGCCACAGTATCCTTTTTCTATCATTCAGCCTGAACAGCTCCAGACAATTGATCCATCACAATGGTTGTAAAGGAGCTGAAATTTAAAAAAGGAGACCTGTCTGTGCAGTTTTTGTGAGAGTCTGCATGCACTTCCAAAAGTGCATGTGCATACAATACACACCTGTGTGTCTGTATACTGTGTGCACCATTTATAACTATGTACAGCTTTTGCCTGGTCGTAATGTCTGTTTGCATGCACCATAAGCCGTCGTCAAGGAACCGAGGACACAGTGGACTGTGTGAGACAGCATAGACAAGGAGAGAGACAGCGCCTACAAGAAACCTTCAGAGCTGACGAAACTCATGAATTATGGACGTGCTTTGTCTCAGGACACAACACTCACAAACAAAAACGTGACTGCTGACTGTGAAGCCAAGTACATTTTCAAACACAAGTCACTGAAAAGTAAAAGAAAACGCTGCCAGTCTGCAGCCATATCAATGAGGACGGAGGCCGTTTTCCATCCCTTATTGGTCAACATGACAATATGTGGGTGTGGCTCAAGTGCTTATACTGAATTAACATGCACACACCCACAGATGCACATACATTTATAAGCATGCATGGATGCACGCGAGCACTCACACGCACAAACGCGCAGACAGTAGGTAGTCAAATACAGACCAAAAAGGCATTTTTCTCATTTTCCCTCACAGTAAAGTCACATGTCTCGCAGACAAACGTTGTTTTTTTTTGAAAAGCTTGAAGTTCAGTTCCTGCATCGTATCAGACAAATTTTGCTTCAGGTATTAAATTTATGCTTTATTAGTGAATACCTCTGGGAATAGCAATGTTCATTATAGGTTCTAAAATGGAATTGTTGGCAGAAGATACTAAACAAATTATTCAACCTTTTTTTTAAATCTTATTTGCAGTAGGGTTTAAATAATTACATTTTTTTTCCTGAGAGTAAAGGCCATGGGGCTATTAAAATCAGACACATATGATTAGAGTAACATAACTGAGATGTCATTTTTGACCCGATGGTGTTGGAAAAGTCAGCGTGTCCAAAATGCTTAAAGGGATCTTAGTACTGTGTAAAATTGGTTATCTACGGTTTACCGGCAAATATGTTTGGGGTTTCATATTAAATACCCTCAAAGTCCCACAATCTTATGTCTGTGCATGATGCAACTACTCTGCTAGAAGCAAAGTTGAAACCTGAAAAGGCTCGTTTTAGAGTTCTGTGACATATGTCATGGCTGTCCATATCTGAGCTGTAGTTCACTCCTTCAGACACGCCCGCAGACACGAAGTGAGTGTCAGCGTGGCCAACAGCCACTCCTTTCCATTTAAAGTGACAGGCACAGAGACAGGTTGTTTCTTTGAATGGTTTGTGTGTCTGTGTGTTGTATTTTTGACACCTGGTGACCTGTACTAGTATAACCAGTGTTGTATCCCTCATTGGGCTTGAACTCACAATCACCGACATAAGGCTGAAATAGTCCTCACATCTGTTGCTAGAATGTCTTTTGCTGCTGGGTAGTGAGGTTTATTCACTACACAACATCACCTGCTGGCTACTGCTACACTAGCTTGCAGAAAAGGTGCATAATATGGCCCCTTTAAGAGTTTAACCTGTGGGGAGCCTGAAAGTGTTTGGTACATTTTGTGGAAGTGTGTTTATTATGGATGGAGCTAACATTTCTTGGAAATCTGTAGGTTGTATTTTTTGATAACCCTTTCATTTACTAAAATGCAGGTCAAGAAAGAATTCCAACCTGACTGTGTTGTCTTAAGACAGATCACATGGGTCCAGTACTATTGAAGCAAATTTCATTGAAATATAGCCAATAGTTTTGACGGTGTCTTATTCTGCACCAAACTGTAGCATGGAGGAGACTTAATGCCTGTTCATAAACCCTTCTACTGGTTGTTTAAAGACTAAATGACCTGCATACTGACCAAAAAATTACCCGTAGTGCACAATACTCTACTTGACCCTTCGTCCACGTGTACTTCAGCTAATGTATCTCAGGTACTTGTGGTCATACGATTTTAATTATGTTGTCAAATTATTTGCAAGATACAAGCTGCTATAGGTTCAAATGAAACACTTTGCCAGAAATTGAAATGTTGTCCAGGTAATAAGTAAAATCATCAAATTTTGCCCACCACTTAGATTATATCAGTAAACACTGAGACTATAGAGCAGATTTTGGTCTTAAATTACTCAAAGAAACCAAGATTCTATTTGATCCAACTGAAGATTTTTTTCTGAAAATAACTGTACGCACCTGTTTTGACCTTTGACCCTGATTAAAGAACTACTTGCTGTATCTCAGTAACCACTGATACAGGAGAGCAGAGGTGGTCTTTTATCCAATTAAACATTTTTCCTGAAAATAACCACTGAGACTGGAGATCATATTTTGGGATTAAATTACTCAGAGACCCCAAGTTGATATTTTATCCAATTAGGCATTTTCTTGAAAATATATGAGACTCACCAGTACTGAAATTTGACCCTTATGAAATCACCCCTTGCCGTATCTTAGTAACCACTAAGTTTCGAGAGGAGATTTGGGGCAACAATTATTCACAGACCCAAAGCTTCTTTTATTCAATTAAAGTGCCTGTGAAGTAAATTCAGAGATTTGCTTCAAAACACATGATACATGTTAGAAATGCTTTGCTGATCACATGTTAAAATGTGTTGAACCATGTGTATTTTTTTGTTTTGGAGTTTGACTGGAATTCTGTGTTTCACCACAGATTTTTGGTGGGAGGTGGCTTAAACCGAACCGTATGACGTACATGGGTTCACTTGCAGAGGCATTAGAGTCCACCTATATAAAGCTGGAGCCGATTTGAATCTCTGCTCCAAGAAGAAGAAAATAATCTTTTGTCATCTCTCTCAAATTTTGAGACTTGTTAGACAACATTTGTACTAATCCCACTGTTTTTTATTTCTTTAGTTTCCTTTCAAATGGTGTACTGTTGTCAACTACAGAATGTTTTTTTTTCATCTAGCTGAGTGTTTGTATGTTCCGTGTTGTTCAATAAAGGTTTTTTTAAAAAAAACCTTGCCCCCACACCTTCCCCCTCCCCACGCGATTGGGGCGTAGTTTCAGTGCCTTCAGCTAAAGACGCCCACACCGTCAGACAGCAGAAACAGAGAGGGAAAACTGCTCATTTTTATACAATTTTGGAACCTAACTTTATATACTTAGCGATATTTTTAGTCATTAAAATTCAGCTAGGTGGTTAATATGTTTTTCTGTGGTTTGACAATTTCATAATACAAATTGGATTTCTCTTTACAGGCACTTTAAACATTTTTCCTGCAAATAACTAGAAATAATTGTTTTGACCTTTAACCCTGATTAAAGAACCCCTTTCTGTATCTCAATAACCACTGAGACTGGAGAGCAGATTTTGGGATTACATTTTTCAGAGACCCCAAGTTTCTATTTTATCCAATTAAACATTTTTCTTGAAAATACATGGGGATCACCAGTACTCTCCTTTGCCCCTTATGAAAGCACCCCTTGCTGTATCTTAATAACCACTAAAGTTGGAGGGCAGATTTGATGCTTCAGTTATTCACAGACCCAAACATCTTTCTTGAGAGTGCCTTGAAAGTCTTGTTTTGCAGTTTGACCTGCATGAATTCAGTATTTTTATGTCGAGATGGAAAATGATAGAATTAGAGAATGTAAAGAATCACTTTGCATGTAAAATTTAAAAAAAAAACATGTGCAAACTCCATATCACCTGCAAACAAATGTCCAACCTGGTCTACTAAGGGTGCGCACTGAGGATTGCATATTTCAAATGAGCAGAATAACACGTATTGTCCATTTAATGCATTTGCCTTAACAAATATGCAGTTTGGGGTGTGTCTACCCGAGTGCACAAAATACTTGGCAGTGAACATGCAAATAGGTTCATTTAGCACACGCAATGTCATTTATCAAGCCAGAAAGCAATTTCAGGGGAGTGTGACAGAGTCTGTATTTTGCACGTTTGAAAGCAGGATGCTAACTGACCCAGTGTGGGTTACAGACACGCACGCCAGAAACTGCTGGTCCAGCACCTGTGCCGTGGACAGCTCCACCTACAAATAAAATGTACACAATGATTCTCATTCTATTTTACATCCTCTCCAGTTATGTGAAGAGAATATATGAACAGAGTCATCACCCCCATCGCGGTGAACGCGCATTTGAACATCGTTGCCTTAAACCGCCAGTTTAATAATAATATTAATAATAATCATCAGAGCAGGTAGGACAGTGGATAAGGAGCTGGCCTGCCAATATGTAGACCTGGGTTTGAATCCTGCTCATGTAACCTGTCTGTGTCCTTGGACAAAACACTTAATCTACATTGTCTCAGTCCACCCAGCTGTAAAAATGGGTACTGGCCTTGTCTGGGGAAGTAAATGTGAGGCATCATTGTAAAGCACTATAGAAATGCAGTCCATTTATTTATTTATATCCTAGCTCGCCTCAGTATACAGACACTAGGAATGGAAACTGAGTCTATTTACAGCAGGGTAACTTAAATGATTGAAATCAAAATAATCTTTATTCATAGGGGGGGATTTCCACAGCAGTGGTGCTGAATCCGGGCTTGTGCCACACACCGTGCACCACCTGTGAATTAGTAGACAAAGCATTTTCAAGGCACATTCTTTTTCGATTTGGTAAATGTTCAATAAATAACACTTTCAGTTAAAATGTGTGTGTTTGTCTTATTTTGCGCATACCTGCAAGTGGCTGATTGAATTTCATTTTGCGCTTACGGTCATTAACACAGACAAAACCCTTATTTACATACTGCTGTCTACGTCATGTTACCACTTGCTGTCATTTGCGCACTCATTCTTGGTAAATCACCTGCAATCACCAACCCAGCATGCAAAATTTTAGAATGCCCGTGCAATTTAGTACTCGTTATATGGGATCTTAAGAAATCAGGCCCTTTGTATGTTGGGAATAATTTGACACCAAAATCAAAAATCTGCTGAGGGAGTGGAGGCGGGAGGGGGGCAGTCATCTTATGATGCAACATGTTGTGCACTGTTGAAAAAAAAAGGTTTCTTTCTACGTTTTCACCTCTAGGTGAACACAGAGTTCATTGAAACAAAAATGTCCAAGTCACACCAGAAATGAGGAACTTCACTTTTCACTTTCAAACACAACATGTCTACAAAAACTGATGGAAATTCACTTTTGGAAATCCCATTTGAGTCTTTTGTAAGGGGTAAATGTCCCCTTGCATACCCTTATGTGAAATTCAATGACATCATGTGCATACTGTATATTTATCTGTATGTACATTATAAAACACAACTGATTACAGAATGTACAGTACAGCGACTCGTAGCACCGGACTGCTTCCTCGCCGTGGACTGCTTGGTGCTCGCTGTGCTGCATGTGTTATTACTAAGCAGGAGTCCCGGTGTTTGCCGTCAAAGCTGGAAGTGAAGTTAGACTTAACCGCTTGTGTGCTGAAGTTTAGGACTCAGAAAGAAACCATGGAAGGGAAGAGGGATTGCAAAGGCACACTATAAAGGCTACTTGGCCTTTTTTCAGCTACTTTCAACCAAACTGGTTCTGTCTGAGGATATTACAAAAAGGCTCAACCAATAACTAAAGAGAACCTGGTGATTTAGCAAGGCAGCAATCGAGTGCCACTCCATTTTTATGGATCCAGTGAGAGTGCTGACAATGACACAACGCGTGTGGAAAGACTCACACTCATCGGTCCACTCAATCAGACACAGCGACAGTAAAACGAAAATTTAAGGTCAGTTCTTTGTGCCTTAGCTCGTAGGAGGCTGAAAATAACGGGATCCACCATCTTCGTTCTTCACACATTCATGGTGACAGTTTTTGGCTTCGATATAGCATTTCAGAAATGAGTTAAAAAAAAGCAACAATAATAACCCAGATTGGGTCTGGTGGCACTTCTTAATATGGATGAATGGACGTGTAGCTGTTTGTCACCCTTTACTTTCCTATCAGAGAGAAAAGACACAGGAGAAAAGAAAAACAAGTCCAGCTGGTCTAATAGATGCTTATCCCCTATACTTAAAGTACTGACAGTCTATAGGCCTAATACATACTATTTATTAATTCAGGGAAGATATTCAGGAGCAGGAAAGGATATCTATAGATCTAGGCGGAATGTGGGTGGGGGTATTAGCTCCACGGGTTGGGCTCCAGTGCCATATCCTTGCACCTGAACGTTCCCCCTGGTGATTGGAAAAGCAGATGAGCTATTTTTGACTCCGATTCAGGGTGGCAGTAGTTTATCGTGGGTTGTTTGAGAGAGAGAGAGAAAAAAAATCAGCCAGAGAGCACTGAGGCAGGCGATGCACGCACCGCTAACTGTCCGTCCACTTGGTTGGGCTCCGCGGGAAACAGAGGGGTTTAGTGAGCTGAAGGGGAAGGGAGACGTGAGTCAAAAAAATCACCTTAACCCCCCTTTCTCCTGCCTTGCACTTTATTTCTTCCTGTTTCCACCCTGATTGTATCCATTTTGTGTTTGCTGGCAACTGAAGCACAACTGCTGTTTGATTCTCTCGGTACCCGAGCTGGAGTTTAGATCTACTTTACTTCAACCTTCACTATTTCCCCACATCCCCTTTTTTCCACCACTGCATGCCTCAGCCTTTGATTTGATAAATAAATAAAAGCTGTACTGACGGGTTCCTTCCACCTCAGTGCTTCACTTTGTCTTCCAAAGCCAAAAGAAGGAACTGCCTTTAGCCGTAAGACACAAATGTTGTGGCGTATCGGGTCTTGCTTTTTCTTTTGTTTTATGTAATTCAGTTGGGGGCAAGCATGTCTTAGTTTTAAAGTATGCATTCATTAAAAGTACTGTTGGACTTATAGTATTTCTTTTAATTACATCCTTTTTACTAGTTGCATTGAGGAGTCTTTGGGAGGGAGCAGTGGGGAGCTGGAAGGCGATGGGAGTCTTCCATGGCTGCAGAAACGTGTGTCCTACACAGTCTGAAAGGCCTTGGTCTGGGCAGGTACCATAAGGGTTGGCGGTGTGGGCCCAGACATGTTCCTGGAGTTGAACTTGGGAGTGCCGGGAGGCTCGGGGGTTTTGGAAGCCACCACTGCCGTGTAGGCTGGAGGCGACTGGGGAAAGCCCGGAGGCTGTCCGTTTTCCTTGAGAGCCGTCACAGCAGGCGGGCGGGGGCGGTGACCGCGCTGCACGCTGTTGTGCACCATGGACTGGGTGGAGGAGGCACCGGAGCGCGAGCTGCCGGAACGGGAAGAGGACAGGGAGTTGGGCTTCACTAGCTTGGCTTTGGGAGCCTCGGCGTCCTCCCTGTGGAATTAAAAACAGGAAAAAAAATTATCAATGTTTTGTATAAAGAACACCACTGAAAAACCAACAAACAAAAAAAAAAACAAAGCAAACCACAGACGTGCACATTCTAAAGTGCTGTCCACACTGCATTATGTGGAGACTTCATGCAATTCATGAGCTACCTCATCCCCTGCGTGTTGTGCAACACATTTGCATGGAATAATGAATTCTGATGAAATCCCAAGCTCCCCAGATACAGTTGTTGAAGAAAAAAATGCTTGCAATGAGAACACAATGAAACGCTGCTTTGCAATTCTACTTTTTTGTTTCAGTTTTACATTTTGGGAGGAGGATAAAAGTCATGCAAGAACATTAGAGCGGAAAGGCCACAAAGAGTGGAAAATAAGTGTTGAGTATCATTCTTCAAAAGAACAGTCATTTGTACTGTGATTGTTGTTGGGATGGGCTTAAAAATCCCGTTGGAGGTATTATAAATGACTCTCAACCTTTCAGTACAATACTTTATGTGCGATGTGAGGCAGAGTGTATTTTGTTATCCCCATGGAAATACATGACTGGAAATAAAAAGCTCCCATCTGTGAAGTTTTGGCTACATGGTACTTTCTCAGATGAACTGGAGAAGGCAACATGATGCACAAAACAAACAAAATAAAAACCTTTCAGCAGTGCCGAGGTTGGCTACATCACCTAAGAGATGAGCGTTAACAAAGGTGCTGCTTCTGGTTTCGAGCACCGTGGCTCACGACATGGCACCAAAACAGAAAACACTTCGTCACATTTGCATTATTTACACAAAGTCGCCCCTCAACCGTGCTGCATTATTCATTGTTACGCCGCTAAATATGCATGTACACAGACTCCACTCTCTCACACACAAAAAAGAAGAAGCAGTTTTTACAAGTGTCATTAGCGCTCCATAGGGTCCAATTCATGCAGACAAATAAAACAAAGCATGACACCGCATTAGCGTGGATGGACGGGAGGTTAAAAGAAGGTTCTTAGGAAATAATCAATGAACACATGACCTTTTAGTTGTTTGTATTCTGATAGATAGATAGATAGATAGATAGATAGATAGATAGATAGACCAATGGGAGTCATGGGCTATAGGACTATAGGACCTATAGGCAATACACCGGGGCCCAGAGGCAGGGGAGGGCCCAATCAGGAGCTTGATTGGCCCCACCTCGATTTCTCATCTTCCCATAATTCCCTGCGCATGCAGTAGTTCCGGGCCGGTGGTTTGAGTGACAATGCTTAAAGAGCTTCCTTCATCGAGTTGGATTTGTGTAGATGTATTGTCAGAGAAGGCGTTGAAAGTGCTTCTTATGAAGGATTGTGCTCTTTCTACCTGTGGAGGGAACATTCTGTGATTCACACAGAGAGGGATTAACTCTGCTGAGCCTGAAAATTCCACTGTTTACAGCCGGTGCCGAAGAGCTAGCAGAAATAGCCAGTTAAGCTCCAGCCAGTGTGAAAAAGTGACGCGGGTGGATGAAATACATCAGGGGAATATCTGCCACTGACACTGGACAAGTAAAGGCCGACCTAATGGCAACAAAAAAGACTGCATTTTCTGCTGAAGAAATGCGATCGCATCGGTAAGTTTCAGTCATTTAATCTCTATACGTTAGCGGCACTATGGTTAGCGGTGTCACGGCACCCCCTGTTAATCATGTGTCACTCTCAGTTTCATACACAATTAGACGAGGAATATTTTTTTTGAACATGTTCAGCCTGGTTTGATTTCAAGTCGAATTAGACTTATGTCAGTGCCATTTCTGCCACACAGTCTGAAAGAGGAGCTATCGTCTGCTTCTTTTGAGAAATAAAACGTGATTTTAATATTGAAAAATGGAAGAGAAATTAAACTTATAAACATACCATTGACAAAGTGTTCACTGCAGATCCTTGAATAGTTTTTGGGAATCCAAGGTGTCCCATCTGCCTCATTCCTGCGGACTGCTTTTAACCAAAGTTTGTTTTGGTGCTCATTGCTCACTGGAAAATGCGCACTTCCTGTAACCTGCTGTGGTAACGTCTGGCAGCTTTGCCACTGTGTTACCAAATGTTGAATATTTGCGATTGTGTGATCA
The DNA here is from genome assembly GCA_900302635.1 of Chatrabus melanurus. Classification (NCBI taxonomy): domain Eukaryota; kingdom Metazoa; phylum Chordata; class Actinopteri; order Batrachoidiformes; family Batrachoididae; genus Chatrabus; species Chatrabus melanurus. The sequence continues at coordinate 533 of OMMV01233505.1, read as the reverse complement.
CACTAAATAGGCTAATGAGGAGCTGTGCTTTTCTTGATGGCTATAATTCTGTGCTTATCGACATACTGAATAAGCTATCTGTGTTTTGACTTGTTAGTGTAAGCTGGCAAAAAATACTTCAGATGTTTCTTTAGGGAATTCTGTGTTGGTCGCATTGATTGCTTTGGCGTTCAGACAGCCAATGTCTGTGGTTCTGATCAAAGGCTGGTTTGCAGGATGGTAGTTGCATGGTGAGCTGGGGCAAGGAAAATATTTGCAACGGGGCCCAGGATAACTACGTTACGCCACTGATAGGACTTACTGTTATCAGCTGGGAACTAGATAGCTCAATAGCTCGATAGATAGATAGATAGACAGATAGATAGATAGACCAATGGGACTCAAGGCCTAGATAGACTATCTAGATAGATAGATAGATAGAGTCCGTCTCATCCCATTTGTTAACATGATAAAAACAATAAATGCTATCATCTCGTTGCCAAATTAAAAGGGCATATAATGAGGTCAGACTCATTAAAATCTGGTGAACTTTA
>OMMV01233484.1:0-11124 GCA_900302635.1 Chatrabus melanurus | reverse complement strand
GCACAATTGATAGGCAAGTGAGTATTGTGCTTATTGGATTTAAGCATTCTCAGGTGATATGTATTTGTGTAATGAGGGAGGGTGTGGCCTAAAGTGATTAACACTCTATATCAAGGTGTGCATAATTATTAGGCAGCTTCTTTACCTCAGGCAAAATGGGCCAAAAAAGAGATTTGTCAGACAATGAAAAGTCAAAAAATTGGAAAATGTCTTTCAGAGGGATGCAACACTCTTGAAACAGCTAAGCAATTTAGGAGTGCTCGCCGAACATTCAAACATTTTGTTGCAAATAGTCATCAGGGTTGCAAGAAATATGTGGAGAAGAAAAGATGCAAATTAACTGGAAAAGACTTGAGAAGAACTAAACATGACGCTACCATGAACCCATTATCCTCCAGTGTCACCATATTGCAGAACTGCAACCTACTTGGAATGTTCAAAAGTACAAGGAGTTCAGTGCTCAGAGACATGGCCATGGTAAGGAAAGCTGAAACACAACCACCACTGAACAAGACTCATAAGTTGAAACATCAAGATGGGGCCAAGAAATGTCATAAGACAGATTTTTTCAACAGTTTTATGGACAGATGAAATGAGAGTGACTCTTGATGGACCAGATGGATGGGCCCGTGGCTGGATCACTAATGGACACACAGCACCACTTCAAGTCAGATGCCAGCAAGGTGGAGGAGGGGTACTGGTATGGGCTGCTATTATTCAGGATGAGCTAGTTGGGCTTTTCAGGGTGAAGATGGACTTAAAATCAACTCCCAAACCTACTGCCAGTTTTTAGAAGATATTTCCTTCAAGCAGTGGAACAGGAAAAAGTCTGCATCATTCAGGAAGCTCATGATTTGTATGCAGGACAATGCTCCATCACATACAGCCAAGTACTCCACTGCTTGGCTAGCCAGCAAAGGCCTCAAAGATGACAGAATAATGACATGGCCCCCTTCCTCACCTGATTTAAACCTTACTGAGAATTTATGAGCCCTTCTTAAACGTGAGATTTACAGTGAGGGAAAACAAGCCACCTCTTTGAACAGCATTTGGGAGGCTGTGGTTGCTGCTGCACCAAAATCAAGAAACTGACAGACTCCATGGATGGAAGGTTCATGGCAGTTACTGAAAGGAAGGGTGGCTATATTGGTCATTGAATATTTTTGAAATGTCAAAAGTGTTTATTTGTTAATTTTGAGTTGTTTATTTGTTATACTTTAACAAATGAAAATAAACAAGTGAGATGGGAAAAGTTTAGTTTTTTATTTAGTTGCCTAATAATTGTGCACACATATATATATCCCCCTGAGGAACACAAAACTCACTTTTCCTTTGTTAAACATTCAGGTTTGAGGTTTAGTAACATTTTGGATTCACTGAGCACTGTATTTGTTCAACAATAAAATTTATCCTCAGGAATACAACTTGCCTAATAATTGTGCACACAGTGTAGATTAGAAAGCTCAGATACTGATCTGGGATCTTCTCCAGACCAGTGTTATTTTAGTGGTAAAATGTTTTCTCACATTGATCTCCAGGTTAAACATAAACTTTTTTTTTTTAAACCTTGAACTTCAGACCTTTCGCATTTCATGACTTGTAAATTTTAACTATTTTACCCTTGCTCTATTCAGATGTGTTTGTAAAATGAGCTTTTTATTGTGTAGTCATAGACGAAAACAGTTTTGCTGTGATTGTGCCTTCATTTACCTTATTATTTTGATTGCTCAACTTGTCAGTTGTATTTTTAAACTCAAAAAAGTGAATCATGTAACTTTTGATGCAAAATAATTTAGACAGCTGCCTTTGCAACAAAGTGTAACGGTTTAGACAAGACGGTTTATTGTGCACATGCACTTCATGACAACGGTTTATTGTGCACATGCACTTCATGACAACGGTTCTTTGTAACAACAGTTTTCAGAGGAAGACAAAGGCTTAATCACTTAATCAAGCAGAGGTCAGGAATGCGAGTGATCAGTCCAACAGCAACAATCTTTTAGGAGCGAACAGCAGAAAAGTTATCCAAAAACACAAGCAGAGTGTCAGTGCACAGAGGTCAGTGACAACAGATGACCAAATTCAAAAGAGGGCAGGCAAAACTCAGGAAACATGGAATGGTAGCGTGGGTCTATAACACAGAGGTAAACACTAGGAAAATACAACGCAAGAGAGCAGGCACGAACCTAGTCAACTTGGCAAGGAAGTAACCCATTGTGAGGGTTTATAAAGGCCAGCAAATACTCAACCGCAGAAGTGCCGAGGCACGTGAAACAGGAAACTCGTAACAGGAAGTAAAGCTGCACGGCGCGAACATGGAAGGGATGTCAGAGTAAAAGCTCCAGAGATAATTTTTTGCGGGAGACAATACTAGAGAGCACAAAGAATATCTAACACAAAGGAGAATAACACTAGAGAACACAAAGAGAACTGACACGCAGGAAAATCACTGGAGAGCAATGAATACACCAGGATAATAATAATATGTGGGAGATAATACTGGGACTAGAATGCCACAGAAATCAGAATCAAACACCAGAAATGTGACTCATGACACAAAGGACCTATTTGTTGTTTTATTTGTTGAGTTTTTTTGTTTGTTTTTAAATTGTTTTATTTTTTTGAGTCGTGCTCTACATTCTGTGCTATTGTGATATTGGATATGTTCTCATTTTAATTGCATAATATTCTTTATGATTGACTTTCATAAAACCAAGTTCAAAAGTGTTGCATTTAACTATAAAATAACTGTTTTTACAGTGTTTGCTGTATTTTGTAGATTACATTGTCGTCTTCTTTCAAGCTATAATATAAATGTGTGTATGTAGTCGTAGTAAATGGGGTGAAGCGCTGCAATGTTTTGATCACATTAATAATCTATGATCAGATAATATAGAGCAATGTGATCAGTATGTAATTGAAGTTGTATTAGAGGTCTTAAGAGGCTCCACTCAGTTCCAAAGAGGAGAATCAGATCCACGTTTAGACTAGTCGAGTGGAGATCTGATCCAGTCCTGTTGTACCAGGTCTTGGATTTCTATGACAATACTGTATTGCGCTTAATGGACTTGACCTCGGTGAATTCAAGCAGTGACCTATCAGCTTATTACCACAGAAGAAAACATCTCATTGTGCTACTTTTACTTTTGTTGCATCACACTGCTGTGCCCCTCTCTCTTTGCATCTCAGGTTGAGTCAGGATCAAGTATCCTCAATTCTGTTTTAAACAGGGTGTGGTCTCAAGTTGGTTTTCCACGGGTACATTACAGTAGCTGATAGAGGCCACAACACTTCCAAATTATGACAACACGAGCAAATGTAGAAAACATTTACAAATACAAAAAAACACCTGCATCAACTCAGCAACAGGTTGCTGCATCAAAAAACATCTTGCAAATTGAAAAAAAAAGGTTAGAGAATACAAACATAACCTATAGTACATGAAGCAGTTTAATTTGATGAAGTTTCTGTTACAAATTCAGACAACGCACCGAAACACAAACGCTTTGCAAAGCTCCACAACACAACTGAAGTACTAACAACACAAAGGGAGGTTTCTGCCCGGAGGGCTTTAACTGACTTCTTGTGTTCAATGCATTACAAACCTATATAATAAAACATGAAAATATAGCTAGCTTAAGAGTAAAATCATCAATAAAGTCAGTAAATAAACATACTCAGATCTGCCGACCAGGTAGAGATAAAGATAATACTGAACGGTCTGGATGGGTTTGGGTGCATTGTGTGAATTTGCAGCAGACATATTATCACATAAAATTTTTGCAGATGCTGCAGGCTATATTTGTTTGTTCTCTGTGTTTGCAAGCATTTTTTTCCAATTTGCAATACTTTTTTTTATGCGACTACCTGTTGTTTAATTTATGCAGGTTTTTTTTTTTTTTTTTTGCTTTTGTAAGCGTTTTCCAAATTTGTTAGTGTTGCCTTAATTTGGAAGTGTGTTAATTTGGAAGCCCATATCGGCCACCGTAGGTATATTGAGGCTGAGTCCAAAACCTTGGACCTGTCATGATCTCTAAATGGTATTCATCACTCTAAAGTCTAATTGTGAAACTTTTCTAACTGTACGTACTGAACGACTATTTCAGGGGGTAGTTTTTAAATTGTGCCTTTGAATGCATGCATATTGTGTTTTATGTGTTAAACTACATTCAGATTATTTTGTTTTGTTTTCCCCTTCTCACCTATCCACAATGCAATGCTGTTCCCCATGATGCACCTCTGCTTGCTGTTACCTGTATGTTAATACGCTTGAATCCCATTGGCCCACTGCCATCATGTGCTCGCTGCCTGCTATTAAAAGACTCAGTCGACTGCCAAAGCAATGAAGCGACCCCTCGAGGCAACTATAGATCTGGTATTTTCACCTTTTGCTTTGCATGTAGCTATTAATTGTATTGTAATGACTTTTAATTTGAAGTGTCATGAAGTCTTTGTGCCCAGTCAGTCACCATCACTGCTTAATTTAATTTCAGAATGTTTAGCTGATACATTTATTGCCTTTACATTTTTTCTGTAAGTGTGTGTGGTTGTTATTTATTTAACCATGTGATAACTGTTATTGGGTAGGCATGGCTGTCATTTTTGCACATTTGTTTATGAATATTATTTAGCAAAAGTATTTAAATCATAGCTGTGCACAAAAGGGGCATTTTTTGAAAGAGTTTTAGTATGTCATATGTTCTCTTGTCACTTTTCAGCCCTTTCCCCACAGTATTCTGCAACCTTTACCAAAGAGACAAGCTCTTGAGAAGAGCATTGGGCCCAGCTCTTTCCTGAACCCCGCGTTTTTGCACTACCAACAGGCACTGGCCAACACGCAGCTGCATCCACCCACAGCGGCATTCTTTCCCACAAGTAAGCTTCGAAACCTGGTGTGGATTTAGTATCAAAAATGTCATTATGCACCATTTGATTTATCGTGTTATACTCTTTCTGGGAGAAATATCGCTCACAAATGGTATATAGACAAAAATATTGTGCCTCATTCAAGAACCACTCGTACACACAGATCTGATTGTAAAAGTACTGTATATACGAATGATTTAAGAGAACTTCCCGCAGTTTGAGTCGTTCGTAGGTACGAACAAAACCTACGAGTGATCCAGGTCTATAGAAGGAGTCATGCAAATACTCTGCTGTCACCCAAACCTAAGTATTCAGGAACTGATTGAACACTTCATTACTTTGAAGCAGTTTTCGTTTGAAAATCCTACATAAATTACTAGTGATGGGAAAACGAGGCTTCATGAAACATTTGGCTTTTTTTTTTTGAGCCCACTAGATGGCAGTGTTTTTTCAGAAAAGAACTCAAAGCACAATGCACTTCAATGTCCTTGGAACTTTTTTTTTTTCTTCTTCTTCTTCTTTTTGAATAGACACTGCCATCTAGTGGGCTCAGAAAAAATGCCAAATGCTTCACGAAGCCTCGTTTTCCCATCACTATAAATTACACGTCATAATTACACTGACTTTATCCTGGTTAACTCAACTGTTTGAAACATAGTATAATTCTAAATTTCTTCTAAATTGAAAGAGGCTTTCCTTTAACGCTCTCCCGTAGCATTGATGTGGAGAGATGTTTTTGGGGCTTTTTAAAATACATTTATATGTTGAGCTGTTACTTCCTTATTTCAGTGAAGGAGTTCGACGCTCGCTAGGTGAAGTTGCATCAAAAGCACTCAGTTATTCCCATTCGTTGGCTTTAGCAGAACATTTGATTCCTGTTAACAATTATGGACTTTCTTCTGTGTTTCTCTGATAGCATGATATGAAGTTGGGTTTTTTTTTTTGTCCGAAAATAAAGAAAACAACAACAACAAAAAAAAAAGGTTCCTCTTCAGTGTCGCAGATCTCAGTGTCCTGATTGGACACCTCTGGCATGTATGAGTGGGGCGTGTAGCATTAATTGCTATTTTGGCGGCGTTGTTTATGGTAATTCAGCCTTCTTGTAAACACGTTGATTTAAATCGAGATGAAATTCAGCAGGTTTATACAGCGTTTGCTGAATCTGGTGTGTCACATTCATACAAGCCCATCATACTGAAAAAGGTACAAGAAATTTATAAAAATGAAGAGTTCAGTTGCAAAACCCTCTAAGCCCAAAACCACAAATTTTTAGTTGAGGCCAACATGCACTTGGCTGCTTAGGTAACTACCAGTGTGCAAAATATTAAAGAATTTGAACATATAGGATTTTCATATTATTTATAGAAATCTGTGGATTCTCTAATGCGTTTTCCTTTAAATTCCCATTTTAAACTGCATTCTCCTCTATTGAACAAAAATGGACTTGGAGGGTTTTGCAACTGAACTCTTCAAATGTTCTTGCATGAGGCCTATTATCACATAACGTATCAGAATGACGCTGTTTGCTTGACCCACACTGAGACAAATATTAAAACATGATTGAAAGGGTTTGACGAAATATTTACTCTATAACAAAAATGCATCAGGCATCTGAGACAACTGAATACAGTTCGTTGTGAGCAATAATGAATACAGAGTGGACATATATTAAAACACAACATGTACATAGTAGGCACTTGAAATGTATTTTAAAATGCATATTTGCACATTTTCTACAAATCCTGTCACCTCACCAGTAAATAATCATGCCCCCACCTGACCCCACCAAGAAAAAGCTCTTTTGGGACCGCCACTGGTTTAGACTAACTGGACTAAAGAGCTATGCTGTATTGATAATGTCTTAATCACACATTAAAAACAAACTCGCCCTAACATGTTTTCCACTTTTCCATCCCACAATCACACAGGTTCCATTTTGTGCATGAGTCCTGCTACCAGTGTTGGTAGGTCCTTTGCTTAATTTTTCTCTCACCGTATGCCATATAATTAATGGTTGGACATGGGTGAAGCTTTCTTCCTGTTTATCTACTCTATAAGACAGTCCTGTTTCTGCAGCAAAGGACAGAAGAAGTCCAAATCTGTGTCCAACATTCACAAATGACGGGTTTTAGAACACTTTGAGACAAATTTTCCTATTAAAAAAAAAATTTAAAAAAAAAACACAGTATGTGTTTGTTTTTGGTTCTGTTGCACATTTGTGTGTGTGCTATTCCCATCATCAGCCTCGTAGTATGTATACTGACATGTCATGTGTTCAATGTCAAAGTAATGAGACGTCCATCCAGGTCGTCAAATCCCAGAAAACAAATTTAGGAAGCTTTTGTGAATTGTGTGCATAGTTTTGCCATCTATCTTGGAGTAGGAAATTTGATCATCATCCCAGAGATTCAAAGCGATGCCTTGTTTAATATTTGTCATTTCTTTTTTTTGTAAATCCATTGCTGAACACGCCACCTCATTTGGGATGTCAAATTGTGGACAAATTTCCTGCTTCTGTCTGTAATCAGCCCTCCTTTTATGTTCTCTCCTGCTGTGTTGCTTTGCTGTGTGATCACGCGCCATCTGCTGGTCTAACCCAATGATGGCTTGCTGCTAATGTCATTTTCTATTTGCCTGGCAAAGAGAGAGACAAATGTTGCTATGGTTACCATAACGCTCCACCTACGTTTTCGTTGCTTTCATGGTTCCCTTCCTGAAAAAGTCCCCATGATGTACAGTGCTACGCCTGCTACTGTTTCGGCAGCAACTACTCCCGCCACAAGTGTCCCCTACGCAGCAACAGCACCAGCCAATCAGGTTTGCTCCTTTTTCAAGCTCTCTTTCACAAATGCTTGAGCTCTGAATATGTGCTTCATTTTTCAATCGGGGGAGATGCGTTGTCAGCACAGCGTTGCCCTGCTTGAATCGCCTTTCATTAAGCTTCATCTACCTTTAGACCTCCATTAGAACTAATAGGCTGCATCTCGTCCTTTTGGCTTACGACGGGCAGCACTTATAAAAAGCGCTCGCCTGCTTGGGCTTCTGTGCATTTGTGTTGTTTTGTGATAGCAAATCGAAAACAATAAATGCAGGCTTCTTTTTCCAGGAATTAAAAAATAAATGGTTTTTATTCTCAAAATGAAAACAAATCTCAACAACATGATCTAAATGACATAATGTAAAATGTTCGAAATATTAAATTGTGTAGTACTCATTTCAATGTAACTCGACTAAATTATCACTTTTTGAACCAGCTAGCATCATTTAAATCAGTTATTAAGGAATGCAAAGAGTATGCGATAGTGTGGAAAATCTACCCAATTAAGGCCATCCTCAAAATCTGACTGGCTGTTCATGAGGGAAGCCACCAAGAAAGTCTTTAATGGCTATGAATACATTAATATAGTAATTAATAGTTTAATATTTTTGTTGAGATCATGTTGTAGAAATTTGTTTTCACTTTGAGATTCAGGAGCATTTTTAACATGTTTGTATAAAGAAAGCAGATTTTTTTTTCCAACTTTGATATGCTATCATAAAACAATAAAGCATGTCAAAGTCGAGGGGGGTGAGTACTTTTTATGGGCACTGTATTTGGAAATCTTTCATCTGCAAGTAGTTGTGTTGCAAATTTTCTTTATTGCATGTTTTTTTAATTCTTTGTTCATTGTCAGATCTTTTTAATAATATAAAGTTCAAAATGGTCTTAATAAGTTGGGAACAGTTACAAAGCATTACCCATAATTCCACCTGTTCAAACACTCTTTATGCTGGGTTTAATTTACAGCTGTGGTGGTGACATTGTTAAATCCTGTGTGTGTTGATTAAAAAAAGGAATTATGGGATTTCTAATTTCATAATCTCACCTGCTCAGACCAAATAAATGAATGGCTTTGTTAATTGTAGAAATTGGAAAAGTGGGTGTGAAATAGTTGATTTTTAAAGCTACGGTGTGGAGGATTTAGGGGTGTTTATCAGCAGAAATGGAATATAGCGTTCATAACTTTCTGTTCATTAGTGTATATGACCTGCAACAACAAATCAATGTGTTTTCATGAGCTTAGAATGAGCCCTTCATATCTACAGTGGAGCGGGCCCCCTCATGGAGGCCGCCATGTTGCACCACCATGTTGACACAGTAGACCAAAAGGGACATACTTACTCCACATTTTGCATTTTGCAGCATGGTCAGAAAACTGAAGAAAAAAGAAGCTGAATCAGTGGTTGCTCCCCTATACACTGTCTACTTGTTGCTAGTGCAGGCTAACAAGTTTGAGAACCCCCATTTTTGTGAAATGGAGGATCATACGTATCGCTTATCAAAAGAGAAGGCAAGGGAGCATGAATCCCCATCGTCAAACAAGCGAAAAGGTGGAGGGGAAACAAAACTGTTACTGGCGATGGCATAATGCAGTCTGCAACGTCACCACTAGATGGCACTTAATCCTACACACTGTAGCTTTAAAGAAACATTGTGCTGTGCAGTCTGATGTCTTCTACTCGACCAAAGTGAAGTTACTTTTTAACTATTTGGTTTTAGTTTTGTGTCTCCACCATTGTCATTAAGATTTTGTCTTTGGGAGAACCTACTGTAACTAACTCAGTTATTATTAAGAATGAAAATATATCATAATTATATGTAAAACATTCATTTGTATTAAATATATATTTACAAAATTGTATTTGTAATTATATCAGTAATAACAGCCAAAATAATCTAAATTTTTATCATAACAATAAAGTCCTGATTGACTGTCTTCATGACCCTTTATGATGTTGCAAAAACGGATTTGAACAAAGTATACAGCATTTCATTTGTGTGCAACCACTAAACAACCATGTTTTGCCTCTGAAACAGATCATCCTAAAGTAACCAGCAGAAACAGAAGTCCATGCCAGGCCGCTGCTGTTAAACCACCCAAACAGCTACTCTGTAAATACAACATTAGCGGTCTTCAACAAGCTGCATGCTGATCAGATTACTGAGGAAACATTATACACATACCTGAAATCGCATAACTCACTCACAAATGTGTCACAGCATGTATGAATACATGCCTTTGCACCTGAATGAACTTGCATCCTTTGAAATGTATTTTGCCAGAAATGACTGTATATCTGATGTCATAAATTGTTTCAAACTCCTCTAAAGCACTTATGTTTTCAACTTCATTGTAAAAACATAATACAACATACAGGCATATTAGAGGTTTTTTTAAATATTTTATTTGCTTCTTACTGAATCAGTGCTCCACCTCCTGGTGTGCCTTTGTATTTTATTTCTTCAAGGTTGTGAAAAAACCCTGGTTCAGTCTGTTATTTTTCCATTTTTAGCACGACGGAGTGTGCAAAGTGGAGGTTGACTCGTCGAGTGTGCTTAACCTGTGTTTACCTTTGGTTTAGCTCTGTTTTTAATAGAGATAAAGCAGATCATGTTTATTAGAAAAGCCATGAAAGTATACCCATAAGAGAGGTGAAATTAGTACTGGTGACAAACAAATCTTGTGAACCTGTGAGGTTTATTAAATAGTATGTGAACTATTAGTCTCGATGTGACTCTCAGTACTATTTTATATGAATGTTAGACGTGCCTAAATTGTGCAAACTCTTAATGTAAGACTATTTAAACACCTTTGTGTGAAAATTACTCAACTAAATGCAATGTAACTGTCACACTACCGTCACACCTGGAAGCATCAACACTAACAGTGCTGCATCAGTGCATTAGCACGTGTACCGGATTAAGACGTTGAACGGGTTTTCGTTGATGCTTCGATGTAAAGCATTTATGAACCAGCATGTTTTTATTTCCTCACATTTAAGATGATGATGTCATTTCTAACATAGTTTCTTAATAGTTTTACCGCACAGAAATGACACTTTACACAATTGTCAAGTCAAATTATCGGAAGTAGCCATGTTAGTGTTCATGTGTGTGGTCGCTGCCACCTTATGCAACTGAAAACTTACATAGGTGTCGACACTCCAGATTCTAGTTTGAATCTTAAACTAGACAGAGTAGACATACATTTATAGAGTGCTGTGCAAAAGTTTTAGGCACCCAGAACTCTTTAGTTTGTGTGTTTTTCCCCTCATCGCCTTCATCAGTGGGTCAGCAGAAAATCTAATTTGAAATATCCATACATGTTTATTGCAAGAAAAGTCAGATGTTAGACTTTCATAGAGCAAGCAGGACTCTCACAAGTCTAAAATGAGCTATTTCAGGTGCAAATTTTGAGAGAATTTTTGTGTACAAAG
>OMMV01233480.1:0-10289 GCA_900302635.1 Chatrabus melanurus | reverse complement strand
CACACAACCATCTCTAGAGTTTACAGAGAATGGTCCGAAAAAGAGAAGATATCCAGTGAGCGTCAGTTGTGTGGACAAAAATGCCTTGTTGATGTCAGAGGTCAGAGGAGAATGGACAGACTGGTTTGAGATGATAGAAAGGCAACAGTAGCTCAAATAACCACTCAATACAACCAAGGTATGCAGAATACCATCTCTGAACGCGTGTATATATGTGTATATCTTTTAACTCTGATTAAAACATTTGAAAGCTTTGCTTTTATTCTGTTATATTAGATTCTTTCAACCTGTATCATTGTGACATAATTGGAATTCCTGTATAATTTGCGTCACTTTTACAACCGTCTTCCTAAGTCTGTATATATGTAACGTTACCAAAGAAATGTATTTGACGATGGCTCTCAACTCGTTTTCATATCTATTTTTTGACTCGGTAGACTAATTTATCCTTTTAATTTAACATATCATGCAAGTTTACATGCATATAGACAACAAATGCAAAAATATTGCCTACATTTCTGGAATTACAAAGTATTTAATAAATATTCCGATAAAATGTGCAATATTCTAATAAACTGTGCCGCTGCATTAGGTTTTACATGGCTAACGGTTTTTTCTTAAAGAATACCACAGAAGGGCCATACATGCCAAATTTCATGTTTGCATTACTATGTGAACAATTTTACACTTATCCCCTCAGCTGTTTGTCACCATTTTTGATGGTTTTACCCCATAACTCCATAACTTTCCATCATCGATAATCCAAACTATGCCTTTTTGGAATTTTTATGATCAGACAAATAATGTGGTATACTCTTCATTATGATTGGACCATTTTGTAATTTGTGGAATTTGGAGGGTAATGGAAATGTGCCTCGTGTGAAAATGCTGCTTCTCAGTAATCATACTTCTGCAGAAAATAGGTCATTACTATCCTTTCGTCACTTTCACATCATATTTGTCCATTTTAGTGATCTGTTATTCAGGTAATTTGATGAAATTTTGATGCATTTTCGAGTCATTTTGGACAAGAAAAAGTTGCTGTCATGAGTGAGTTAAGTGCAGACTAATATTTAGTCCAGTGATGAACTATTTTATTATTGTGATGATGACAGTAAGAGTATATTGATATTTAAGTTACAAAAATGAACTATTTAAGTTACGTAAGTTATGTTTAGGGCGGCACGGTGGCTTAGTGGTTAGCACTGTTGCCTCACAGCGAGAAGGTCCCAGATTCACTTCCGACATGGTCCTTTCTGTGTGGAGTTTGCATGTTCTCCCCATGTTTGCGTGGGTTCCCTCCGGGTGCTTTGGCTTCCTCCCACTTCCAAAGACATGCAGATTAGGTATATTGGTGACTCTAAATTGACCGAGAGTGTTAATGTGTTTGTCTGTCTATATGTTGCCCTGCGATGGACTGGTGGCCTGTCCAGGGTGTACCCTGCCTCTCGCCCAATGGCCGCAGGGATAGGCTCCAGCCTCCTTGTGACTCTTCATTGGAGTAAGCGGGTATAGAAAATGAATGAAAGTTATGTTTATGTATGCCACTGATGCCCTTAGATGCTGACCTTCCCTTACTAAATCTCAAGGACAGACAATTGAAGTTGTTGGTTTGAATTTAGAAGAGGGATGCTTCCCTTATGGTGAGTTTTATACTGGCTGCACCAGAACATGTTGTCCAGAAACCCTCTTTATATAGTACAACAAGACCAGAAATGTTGTTTATAGCTCGGCTTTAACACTGACATCCTAGCTAATAAATCAATTTTCATAAAATTTTGTTGATTAGCTCTTTTATATTATCACTTTATATTTTTCGATTCCGTAGGGATGGTATCAAGTTACGCACGAGTATACAATAAATGTGCAAAAGTGTCTTAGTAATGTGAAATGAGACAAGGCTTATGGGAAAGTACAAATGCAGTACATACAAAAGAAAAATAATGCTACACTATTGCTTAAAAATTGTTGTGGAAAATTACACTGCTTGAAAATGTTCAGGAAGTGTTACGGGTTGAAGTGATGACAACTGTTGGAGTAGCTGCCAGAAACCATACAGGGACAAAATAGTTTAAAAAAAGAAAGAATAGTGATGACATAATTGTTTGACTCTGCAACAAAGAGTTCAGAAGGAGAAATTACAGAGTATTCGGCTGCCCAGGTTGACCCACAGTCACAAACTTTAAAGCTACATTATGTAGGATTTAGTGTCACCTAGTGGTGAGGTTGCAGATTGCATTATGTCATCGCCGGCCACACTTTTGTATCGCTTTATGTTTTCGCTTCTTTAGGTGATGAGGATTCCTCGTCTTCTCTTGTGATAATCAATATGTATGATCCTACATTTCACAAAAATGAGGATTCTCAAACTTGTTAGCCTGCACTAGCAACCAGTAGACAGTGTATAGGGGAGCAACCACTGATTCCTCATCTTTTTGCTTCAGTGTTCCAGTCGCGCTGCAAAATGCAAAAGATAGAGTAAGTATGTCCCTTTTGGGCTACTGTATCAACATGGTGCTGCAACATGGCGGCCTCCATGAGGGGGCCCGCTCCCATGTAGATATGAAGGGCTCATTCTAAGCTCATGAAAACATAATTGATTCATTGTTGCAGGTATTTATACACTATTGGACAGATGGTTATGAATGCTATATTCCATTTCTGCAAAGAAACACCCATAAATCCTACACAATGTAGCTTTAAACAATACAATATAAAGGTCAAGCCTCACAATAGTTGACACTACAGCTGACAGAGGACAGTTGTGGAGGAGACTCTGGCTCTTCCATTTTTTATGAACACTGTAAATGTGCAGTCCTGCAGTCTCTTTTTATAACTGTCCCCATTTTGCCTTTGGCCGGTAGGTTTTGGTGCTCTCAGTATCTGGGATATTCTGTTGTTTTTTTACCTTTATCCCCTGTGAATCACTGGGTTAAGCCCGGTGTGGGCTGTTAAAGCCTCTGTTTAGATCTCCACAATCTGTTCAGTGCTGCCTTCATCATAAAGCTTGTCTTTATAAAGTTTTCAACTGGAGAAGTCCTCATCAAATACTTCTGACATTACATCATGTAGAGTTCCAGGATTTACTCCAAATTTGGGCTGAAACTGATGCAGGGGTTCCCCCATTTGTTGTTGTTGTTGCTGTTACGGATTTGAAGCAGTGATGACTTAAATAAGGACCTCGACAGTGAGCAGAAATTAATCTGTGCTCTTTTGCACTCGCAGAAGAAGATGCTGCGACCCATAAGGTGTACAACAGTAAGAGGACAGGATTCATGCTGTTGCTTCTGTGCAGGGCTCACCTTCAGGAGTTTTACATTTTTATTGCACTTTAATATAAAATTTGGTTTACACGAGAAAAGCAAATATAATAGAAAGACAATTGTACTGTCAACGTCATCATCATCATCATCATCATCAAGGCGCAATCTCACCTGGACGTTTGGGCCAACGTAGACAAACGTATTTGCAAACGTCGGTGTCCACTGGCCTCCGCTGGCCTCCGCTGATGAACGTCAACCATGTCCAAAAATTTTCAGCATGTTTAAAATTTCTCTGCATTTGCTCACGTATCTCTGGCTACGTTGGAGACCGTTAGAGAAAGTTAATCTCCGCTATGACCAAGTTCCCTGTGTTAGCCTCTGCTAGCCTAAGTTACGGGTGCGATCGTCTACGCTGGCTAACGTTTGGGTGCTGCTTCACCCTGCCTGCTCAGAATCACTAGACAGTGGTGTATCGACCCCCTCTCCCGCATGTTGCCAAGTTGGCAAAAGCCCCGCTTGTTCTAATGGCGCGCTGGCTAACGCCATGCTCCGCTGGCCTCCGCTAGCATCACGTTGTAGAACGCTGAGCTGTGTTAGAGGTTCGCTACCAAACTCCGGTACTGTGATTTTTGCCAATTTTCTTGACTTTGCCATGTGGTAACCAAACGCTGGGGTAAACGTTATTGTGTGAATGTGCCTTAAAAGAGACATGTAACTTCATTTGTTTAAAAATTTTTAACCAACACTATTCTTTTAAAGGTTTGTCCTCCTTAAATGGCACTCATTGGCGTGTATACCTTGAATGTAAACCTTCACCATGGGACAATAGAAACATTGCTGAAAATGTCTGAATACAATAAAATGTGACTTCATGTGTATCCAAACATATTTTTTACAATCATCAGATATGGGAATGTAATTTGTTCTCCATCCAGCCCAAATAAATTTTTTCAATGAAGATGCAGCATGTGCTTTACTTTTTATTTAGTGACAGCAGCAGACCAATGGATCCTGCCTTGGCTCCATTACTGAAGCTAAGTGGGTGTGGGCTTGGTCAGTACTTGGATGGGAGACCTCCTGGGAGGACTGAGTTGCTGCTGGAAGTGGTGTCAGTGTGTGGCAAATAGGTGGCACTCTTCCCTCTGGCCAATCCTGAGGCCCCAGTGCAGTGACGGGGACACTGTGCTGTAGGAGGTGCCGTCCTTCGGATGAGACGTAAAACTGAGGTCCTGACTATCTGTTGTCAGTAAAGATCCCATGGCACTCATCGTAAAGTGTAGGGGGTTCCCCGGTGTCCTGGCTAAACTGTCCAACCTGCCTCATTCAATCTGGCCCCAAATCATCCCCCAGTGTAATTGGCTGATTCATTCATACCCTCACTCTCCACCTTAGCTGGTGTGTGGTGTGCAAACTGGCTGCCGTGCATCACCCAGGTGGGTGCTACACACTGGTGGTGGTTAGTGAGGTTCCCCCGCCATTGTAAAGCATCTTTGAGTATTGAGAAAAGCGCTATATAAATCTGATTTATTATTACAATTCTCACAAATAACCAAACTTACAATATTCCTAGGCTTTGAAAAAGCTCATAACCATGTACATGTAGTGAATGAATGTCTCGATAGACGCATAAATACTGGCATCTCCTCCAGAATGTCAACACAGTAACTCAAAAACAATAAATGCTATTATCTTTTACATCTCCAAAAGAAAACTGTACATAATGGGGATAAACTGATTACAATTTGATGATCAATCCAAAAAGCAACTTTGTTTTGCTTATGTAATATATCATATCATGATTACGGGGAGAGACTCAGAGTAGAGCCGCTGCTCCTTCATATAAAAAGGAGCCAGTTGAGGTGGTTCGGGCATCTAGTGAGGATGCCCCCTGGTCGTCTCCCTAGGGAGGTCTTCCAGGCATGTCCAACTGGGAAGGGGCCCCGGGGAAGACCCAGGACACGCTGGAGGGATTATATTTCCCAGCTGGCTTGGGAACGCCTCGGGATCCCCCAAGAAGAGTTACAGTTCTTGGCCAAGGATAGGGAAGTGTGGGCTGAGATGCTTAGTCTGCTGCCATCGTGACTCGGACCCAGATAAGCGGTAAAAAATGAATGAATGAATGATTACCAAACACTGCCACCTGCTGGACCTGCCTGGGCTTGCTGCAGGGAATAATTGTATCAACACATGCATGAAGAAATTAGAGGCAAGTGTGGTTGAAGGTGCATGGAGCTTGAAATGAGCTTGTATGTCAGTTTCTTTCTTTTCCCAAGCCTAGGTCTGATGGCCACCAAGGCCATCGCTGCTAATTAATAAGCAGCGATGGCAATAACTATCCTAGGAATTTGCATCCAGCTCAAGACTACAACCAAAATTGAATGGATCTTTCCCATTATAGATCTGAAAATTTGCACAAAGTTTAATAAAAATCTCAGTCACAATATTCTGAATAATTCTTTTAAGTTAGGCTAATGGAGGAAACAATTCTGTGTTAATGCCATTTTTAAAAATGATCCAAATCCTACCATTTTTGATTAATAATCAATTTCAATAATTGATTATCAATATACATTATTTTTGTTCTGACTGACTGATTAATTCATGAATACTTTGTCATGTCTACTCCAAATTTATTTATGACTAAAAGAAGATGTAAGTCCTATATAAGTCACAAGAGTCTACGACTCCCCATGGATGGGAACCCAATCCATCACAGGTTACTTCCACAGCCAAGGCCAGTACCCATTTATAGCTGGGCAGACAGAGACACTGCAAATTAAGTGCCTTGTCGAAAGGACACAAGCAGGTAGCGTGACCGGGAATCAAACCCAGTTCTACATATTTGTAGCCCAACTCCTATCCCACTGAGCTACCTGCTCTACTGATGACTTAGAAAGTTTTTTTTTTCCCAACATAAAATGTTGATGGTTTTAATATGAGCTCATCTCTAAATACTACAATTTACTACATTTAAAAATTCACAGTATATATTTCTATGCATCATTGAGTAATCAAACATTGTTGCTTAAGGCGCAGTCACACTATAACGTTTACCCCAGTGTTTGGTGAACGCAAGGCAAAGTCGAAAAAATTGGCAAAACATCAGCAAAACTCACGTTACCGGAGTTTGGTAGCAAACATCAATTGCAGCACAGCATTCCACAACATGGTGCTAGCGGAGGCGGGCGTTAGCCAACGCTCCATTGGAACAAGTGAGACTTTTGCCAACGTGGCAACGTGCGGGAGAGGGGGTTCAACACATAACTGTCCAGTGATTCTGAGCATGCAGGGCGAAGCAGCACCCAAACATTAGCCAGCGGAGGCTAGTGGCGGCTAGCGGATGCTAACAGAGGCTAACGGAGGCAAAGGGAGTCTAACTTAGCGGAGATTAACTTTCTCTTATGGTCTCCAACATAGCCAGAGGTACGTCAGCAAACGCAAGGAATTTTAAACATGTTGAAAATTTTTGGACGCGGTCGGCAGAGGACGGTGTTGCCCAGCGGCAGCTAGTGGTGGCTAGGGGACACCGACATTTGCAAATACGTTTGTCTAGGTGTGACTTCGCCTTTAATGTCAAATCTGAAGTCTCAACTTTTGCTCTCTTAATTCATTTAGAGGCCACAGCAAACAAGGCTGGCAACCGATCACTTGTGAGTGTTGCTCAACAGTCTACTCTATTGTTTGGTTTCAAACCCTCCATCTGTCCCCCATCTATCCAGTATCAATAGCAACCGCCGAGCTCCGCTTAGCTGTCTGCAAACGTGTCTGGCCTTTCTGCTCTTGCAGCTCAGCTAATGTGTCTGTAAGCGTTTGGCTCACAGCATCACTCTCATTAGGCACGCGCGCACACACACACACACACACACAGAAGCAGACAGACATATAAACATTTACTTGCGAGTATGTGCTCAGGCATCATCATCGACTTACAGTATGCACAAGGTCTGTTAGGTAGGTGGGAATGTGCATACATTTACCCAGACGCTTTCACATATCCAACACAAACAAGTATTGTATCATACTGGATGTTCAGAAAAATATAGATGATAATATTCATAGCATGGACACACACGGCTAAACAATGTGTGTAGAGGGTAACTGCCAAAAATACTTGACGCCTAAGTTTGCGTGGGAGTTCAGGCAAAGTGTATCATGAGTGTATTTTAATGATTTGAATTAAAATTTGATATAATACCCTTTAATTATCTCATTTCCCAATTGGGGTCTTTAAAGTTTTATGAAATGTAATTGTAATAACTGTTCGTGCATGCTTCACATATAATTAGAATGAAACAACAGTGCGCGCTTCTTTTCACAGTTCCCAACAGGATCCATTTTGCATCTCTTGATTAGCATAATTTTAATTTTACAAAGGGCAAAAAAAACTAAACAAATAAAAATGGGAGAGCAAAAGCAACCAGTCGCTTGAAAATGAAACTTACCTCTATCTTTTGTGATGTGGTTTATTACAAGTCGACATGAAGATAAACGGTGGTGATTGGAAAATGACTGGTCGGAGTGATTGATCACAGACCTGAAGAAGGGAACAAAGAAACAAGACAAATTTAGGGCCTGATTTGCTAAATGTTTTCTTGTATAAAAACGTGTGCAAACTCTATAGCACCTGCAAACAAATGGGCGACCTGTTCTAGTGCACGCTGAGGATTGTGTCTTTCAAATTAGCAAAATAGCACAGAGTGTTCATTTAATATGTTTGCTTAAATGAATATGCAACTTGGGGTGTGTCTACCCGAGTGTGCAAAATACTGGGAGGAGAAAATGCAAATAGGTTAATTTAGCACACACAATGTGATTTATCAAGCCCCCAAAAAATATTTTAGGGGCTAATGACTGAGTGTGTATTTTGCGCATTTGAAAGCAGGGTGCTGACTGTTGCAGGATTAATGCAGACACACATAAAAAGTAATTTCCCGTGAGCTGTTTGGGGTATGCATTTCTTTATCTTCATTCAATAATATTCAACACAGAAATTTGAACATAACTGAATTTGTTGACATTGTGAACCTGACTATGTGATAAATATATATTTATATGTGTGTGTGTGTGTGTGTGTGTGTGTGTGTGTGTGTGTGTGTGTGCGCAGGATTTACAGACATTTCTTTTCATATGCAACATTCATAAATGAGGGCATGGGTCATACAACCATGAATTAAGACCACACTGTAACACCTGGAACATTAATTCATTTCAAACATAATGCACATTAGGGTGATGCTCCTTTCTCTGTCCTTGACCAAGGCAGTGTCTCTACATCTGGAGTTGGGAGCTGGACTGTGGCTGCCCACTGCTCCTAGTGGTTGGATTGTGTCTAACTGTAATTAGGGTGGGTTAAATGCAGAGGACAAATTTTGTTGTATGTATCCGTGTATGTACAATGACAATAAAGGCCCTTCTTCTAAAAATCATTCAACCATCAAAACGTCTTTTAAACAAGTATAATAATTTTAGTTAATTAGTGTTAATGTGACTTAAATGATCATAATAATCTAATGTCCTAATAAAGGTAAGCATTCTGCACTGTAACATACAGAAGTGGTCAGAGATCGATACAGTGACCTTTTTGTTTGTGGTAAATGTCTAATATTCAATAGCCACCAGTATTGTCACTTCTAATTTCAGTTCTATGTCTTTTTCCTAAAATGTCTGACAAAGACCGATTAATCTGGGAAGTCATTACATGTAATTGACTTCCTTTTTTAGGTTACTGAGGCAGACTTGGAGGAAGTGCATACTGTAATTAAACAACATAACAAAAATAGCACCAGTTATTAGCATTTGTGTAAAGTAGGGGGCCCCTTTTGAGGACAATGGCTCAGTTGGCAGAGGAGTGTTCTTAAACTAGAAAGGTGGTGAATCGATCCCCAAGCACTTCTGTGTTTCAAAGTGTCCTTGAGAAAGTCACTCAACCCCAAAGTGCAAAACAACAGTTGGAGGGGGGGATCAGTGTGACAGGCAGTGTGTGACTGTGAGGACCAAGGCCAAATCTAATCACACTGAACATTATTTAACAGCATTCTAAGAAGGAGTGCAATATACACTCAAAACATGGAAACATTGACTTTTTTAAATTTATTTATTTTGTTCAAGGTTAAATAAAATTGTATTATTCAAAAGCATATATATTAAGTTAGTCTAATTTAATGAACTGGCATTACTTATATATATATATATATATATACACACACACTCACCGGCCATTTTATTAAAGTCCATCTAAATTCCAGCACAGTTTTTCTACTATTTAAAAGGCACCTCGCATAGGCAGGTTCATGACGTGTACACCCTGCACACAGGGGTGTGCATTAGTGCATCATACTACCACAAAACTTTAATAACTCTGATATAGACCATATTTTTATGCTAGCTTTTTGTCCAACGTTTAAACATGGCTTAAATATACACACTGGCCACTGGTACACCTTGCTAGTACCGGGTTGGACCCCGTTTTGCCTTCAGAACTGCCTTAATTCTTCATGGCATAGATTCAACAAGGTGTTGGAAACATTCCTCACAGATTCATATTGACATAACAGGCGTTGCACAGTTGCCACACTGTTACACCACCAGCAGACTGAATTGTTCATACAAGGATGGATCCATGCTTTCATGTTGTTTACACCAAATTCTGACCCGACCATCTGAATGTCGCAGCTGAAATCCAGACTCATCAGACCAGGCAACGTTTTTCCAATCTGTTATTGTCCAATTTTGGTGAGCCTGTGCGAATTGTAGCCTCAGTTTCCTGTTCTTAGCTGACAGGAGTGACACCCGGTGTGGTCTTCTGCTGCTGGAGCCCATCTGCTTCAAGGTTGGACGAGTTGTGTGTTCAGAGATGGTATTCTGCATACCTTGGTTGTAACGAGTGGTTATTTGAGCTACTGTTGCCTTTCTATCATCTCCAATCAGTCTGCCCATTCTCCTTTGACATCAACAAGGCATTTTTGTCCACACAACTGCTGCTCACTGTATATCTTCTCTTTTTCGGACAATTCTCTGTCAACCCTA
>OMMV01233477.1:0-10539 GCA_900302635.1 Chatrabus melanurus | reverse complement strand
TTTACGTGCAGCGTAACCCTACGGTCAGATTAGCTACAAATGAGGGCGATAAGCAGTTGGCGTTTGTCAGTTGATGGGCGTTCCCGGGTGTGGCCTGCTCGTGGTTACTTGGCGTTACTGTGCACAATGTTTAATGATAGATTATAAAGGACGGGGAAACCCGACACTGTCACTATGAGCTTTTCCCCCATGCTTGACCGCTTGACGGAACCAAAATTCGATTAATTTGTTTCAGTACAACGTGTGTCACGGCGACAGAGGTGTTCACAAGTCATTTTTTTGCAAGTCCAAGTCAAGTCACAAGTCTTTGAGCTCGAGTCCAAGTCAAGTCTGAAGTCTTTGAGGGACAAGCTCAAGTCAAGTCTCAAGTCTCTCGCCATCTGGATCTGAAGTCACAGTTTAGTGCGCCAGCCCTGCACGGTGATGCTCCTGTATTGCTAGTTAGCTTGCTAACGTCTTGTAAATCATCTCAGAGGTATTATCTGCTTACAAAAACAGGGTTTTAAGATTTAAAAGTGTTTATTACCTGCTATTTTTTACAAAATATAAGAGAAAAGTGCCAAACATATTAGATTTATACAGAAGTGCAGCTGTGGTGGAGTGCGAACAACCAACATACATCCTGCTGCCTTCAGTCTGATTGGCAGTCGGCGTGTTGGCGTCCCTTTGATGTACGACGAGTGGTTTTTGGGTTAAGCAGAATGAGAATAAATGTTTTCCCCCTCAGATTATAAAACTTAAATATTAAGGTGCACATTATGCACAAGACCTAAATGCAACTTCAGTACAATTTAAAGAGACAATTATTAATATAAATGTTACATTTCACATTATTTCATTGCCCATAGTTACATACCACTGCATATAACTGTAAATACTGTAAGCTCGTATTGAAATCTCGTGATAGTTTGAGATTTCAGTACAAGATTTACCGTACTTCGATCATATTAATAACATATTGAACACACAGCAGAGAAAACGATAGAATAAAACAAAAATCAGGCAATGTAAATAATACAGGTACAACATAAAATACTTTGCAAGCCTCTCTGGTTAGGCTCTGGTTAGGCTCTGACACTTGTTCACTAATAGTCGATCGAGCTAACATATGGCTATGGCATCGCTTTCAAACTTAATTTAACAACAACAAAGACAGATGTTGAACTTTCATCAGAAATTTATAATGCGAGTACCAACAGTGGGTAAATAGTTGCTACTGGACCATAAGCCCGTGCTAACGCACGGCCTGTTGACCAAGTTTGATAGTTTGAGCTCACGTGATACGTCCCTGGGATGGACAACATGTAGGCCTTTAAGATGATCAGTGAGTCCTGATGCAAAACTATGCCCCAGCAGGTGAACATCTGAAATCATGTCTTCCTCTGTGTGAAAGAACGCCATAAATACCTGCATAGTTGATGGTTGGAGTCTTTCAAAGCTGTTGACGAATAGAGTGTGGATGGCCTGATTTTATGGTGGACATTGATGGATTTTGTAGCAATCAATGCAGAGAGGTGAGGTATGCGTGTGTGCCAATTGGCAGAAATTACTTTAATCCAGGATGGCGGCGGCCACCTTTAGCATGGGGGGGGAGAAGTATGTAATTAAGTAATTAGTGTGTTGTTAATCGTGGCTAAAAATGTCCTCTGACACATCACATGTATGTCAACTATGAGTCTGTGCAATTACAGAACAGTAGGTATTCACATGGCGAAACGTATAGTGGCAGAGACAAACCTGGTTCCTTCCTTCAGTAGTAGAGATAGATAGATTAGTAGTATAGATAGAAATTTAATAATATCACCAACAAGTCTTCATAAATTATAAGAATACATTAATTACCGCACTATAGAATTTTAAGGTTTGGAAAACAGTTTGAGATCATTTAGAGCTCAACTACAGGTGCCCCATTTATAACCATGTATTTAATTTGCAACATTTGGTGGAAAAATAGACTTCTCTCTCAAAGGTGAAGAGAGCACTCAGGCTTGGCTGCTCATGATGTTTTAATATAACTGTTTGTGATGTATGTATCCCCAGGTTTTAGTGACCTGAACGTTGCTGGCTCTGCTGCAGCTGCCACCGCGGCTGCCGGTGGTCCTCCTACGTCACAGAACACAGTTGAGGAGCCCAACGAGGGCTCTCATTCCTCAATCACAGCGAGCAAGAGGAAGCGTCGCCGGGCTGGCAAAGCATCATGGGCCCATGGGGGTTCAAGATGTGGCGGTCAGAGTTGCCTGGATAAAGCCCTTGTTAGCTTCCTCAACTGGCAGCAGTCAGCGGAGGAGCGCCTCCTCTCCCTGGAGGAGGCCCGACTGGAGAGGGAGTTTCAGGCTGAGGAGCGCAGGGAGCAGCGGGATGAGAGAAGGGCGGAACAGGAGCGGCAGCACGAGCTTCGCATGTTCAGCTTGCTCACGGGGGCATTAGTCGCTGTCAGACAGGGCGCCCTGACCACGGCGACAGCTCCGCCTGACCCCTCTGTCTCACCTCCAGCTCATCTGTCAGGTTCGCAGACGAGCGCCACCGCCCCCTCTGTCTCCTCATTTTTATCTCAGCCACCGTCAGGAGCTCCCACTGCACAGGCTTCTTACACCGCGGAGACAACAAAGTCACCGCCATCTACACATGTCACGGCCTGCAAAACATCTGAGGAGGTTAAGGGGAGATCTGCAGAAATGCCTAAACGTATCACGTGCCTGTCCAACAGAGGCAACCTCTATCTACAGCGTCAAAACATTCTCGACGAGGGCTTCTACAAATATTTTGCAGACAAACACCATGACACAGAAAACCCTGATGTATGTTTATGTTAATAAGCCCTGTGAATTCTCTCTTTTTAAATAATGACATTGTAACAATTATTTCCATCGTTTCCCCATTTTCAGGGCGTGGTCAACATGGGTACTAGTGAGAACAAACTCTGCTTTGATCTTCTTCACAAGCGGGTAAGATAAGCCAAACAGGAACATTCTGATAGTAATGATGTCATATAGTACAGTGTCCAGTGTTTCCCCGTAGAATTTTTTTTCAGGCCCAGTGGTACTCACTAAAAAAATAACCACAAATCGCAAGGTGCATAGCGTGGAAAAATGTGTGGCGCTCAGAAACACAAAAGCTAAAGTAAAGTGATGTGCTCATTATTTATGTAGTCCTACAGTAGTCCAACAAAGCTTCATTCATTCATTTTCTACCACTTGTCCGGGTCCGGGTCGTGGTGGCAGCAGACCAAGCAGCTCCGCCCACACTTCCCTATCCTTGGCCAAGACCTGTAACTCTTCCTGGGGGATCCCGAGGCGTTCCCAAGCCAGCTGGGAAATATAATCCCTCCAGCGTGTCCTGGGTTTTCCCCGGGGCCTCCTCCCAGTTGGACATGCCTGGAAGACCTCCCTAGGGAGACGACCAGGGGGTATCCTCACCAGATGCCCGAACCACCTCAACTGGCTCCTTTCGATACGAAGAAGCATCGGCTCTACTCTGAGTCCCTCCCGGATAGTTGAGCTTTTCACCCTGTCCCTGATTGTAAGCCCAGACACCCGATGGAGGAACCTCATTTCTGCCACTTGTATCCATGACCTTTTTCTTTCGGTCATTACCTAAAGCTCATGACCATAGGTGAGGATAGGAGCGTAAATCGACTGGTAAATTGAGAGCCTCTCCTTCTGGCTCAGCTCTTTCTTCACCACAACGGTCCGGTACAGCATCCGTAGGACCTCAGACGCCGCCCCAGTCCACCTGTCGATCTCACACTCCATCTTACCCCCACTTGTGAACAAGACCCCAAGATATTTGAACTCCTCCAGAGGCAATAACTCTCCCCTGACCCAGAGACCGACAGAAGACCATGGTCTCAGATTTGGAGGTGCTGATCCTCATCCCCGACGCTTCACACTCAACCTCAAAGCTGCAGGATTGGTGACAAGGGGCAGCCCTGGCAGAGTCCAACACCCACCGGGAATGGGTCTGATGTGATGCCGAGAATGCGAACACAGCTCCTGCTTTGGTCGTATAGAGACCAGATAGTGCGTAGCAGCGGTTCTGGTACTCCATACGCCCCCCACAGGACACCTCGTGGGACCCGGTTGTACGCCTTTCCTGCAAAGCTTGATCATTGATTAAAAACAAACAAAAAGCATACATTTCTTTGCTTTGCTTTTACTAATGAGTGGGCATGTCACATAGAAAAATCACATGAGCATATTAAAGCATACCCAAAGACTAGGATCACTCAGTTCCAGAATAACAAACCTCCATGCCACCAACTGTATGGGTACAAAATATATTTGGGTATAAACAAAATTAATTTGCATATTTCTTGTCAGAATCCCCCCAGTCATTGCTGGAAGATATAAGGGTGCATGTGCATCCACTTTTTTCTTGAAAGTTTAGCTCCAGGCACTCCGGGGAAGCGGGTTAAAACAAAAGGAGGCTGGGCCAAACATGGCCCATGGGCTGCAAATTAGCAGCCGTGGTTGAAATGCTGCACAGCAGCCAACTTAACAAGCCGCTGTCCAACAAAACCATCATACAGATCACATTTAAGAATCACAAAGTTTTGTACCTTTTTTTTCATGACACTTTGCCTTTCGCAGAGTGTCTGGTGTGAAACAGTATTATTGAGAAGGAGTTTCAAATACATAATCGATTAATCGGGAAAATAATCAACAGATTAATCGAATCGTTTTTAGGTCTGTAAAATGTAAGAAAATGGTGAAAAATGTCAATCAATGATTTCCAGAGCCAAAGACGATGCCCTGTTTTGTCTACAGCCCAAAGATATTCAGTTTACTGCCAGAGAGGAGTAAAGAAAGCAGTCAAATAAACCAGAAAATATTCACATTTGAGAAGCTGAAATCAGAGAATTTGGATTAAAAAAAAAAATCACCCAAAACACTTTTCAAAATAGTTGTTGATAAATCGATTAAGCGATTAATCATTGTAGCTCTAGTTTCAAAGGCACCTTATATCATGTGATTGGCGAGGGGGCATTTCGTGAAATAAGACGTCTGCAATGTAACATATATTCCAAGAGGGAGGAGGTGGGGCGCAACGATCGCAGTCAAAATCTCTCAAGTAGATGTCAGATTCTGACGTCTGACAGCTATTAAACGCTCTGGCTGCTAACTTTAATTGATGCTGGACAGCATGTGCTGCAGTGCTGCTGTGAACACCGTGGATGTGACGGAATGATTATTGATTTCCAAATTAATGGGTATTTGGCGTTATTTTTTGACATTTCATCTGCGGGAGTTCTCATTGGCCCGCCAGGCCTGTATGATTATAGGAAAACACTGGTGTCTCGGTATTATTGTTCTAGATTGATTCTCGATACCCTCTCAGCATTCACATATTAACTGATTTTCCTTTTTTTGACACAGCTGACCAAGCCTGACATGTTTCACATCGACCCATCCTTGTTGCAGTACGCAGACTGGAAAGGACACCCGTTGTAAGAAATTAAAAGTGAACATTGTGTTCTTGAGAAGCACATTGATCATGGAGTCCGCAGTGAAGCCAACAGATTTCAAAGCGAACATTAAATGTCTTCAAACCTTGTCCACATTGTTCCCTTTTAGCCTGAGAGAGGAGGTTGCAAAGTTCCTGTCTCACTATTGTCGTTCTCCAAGGCCTCTGAAAGCAGAGAATGTAAGTGAAAACACTTTTTTAAAATTAACACCAAGTGTCACATCAGTAAATTGAACACTTCAAGCAGTTCAAACCAATTCAACTCGAGAAGCAGTTTGGGTAATGTGAATAAATAGAAGAGCTAAAAAGTAACAAAACAGTCACTGGGATGCTGTTTACTCGGCATATGCATGTCTCCCTTATAAAACAATACGATACGTATGGGCTATAATACGATTCAGGAACGATACTTTTTATTATGGAACGATTCGATTTGATGCGATTCCATTTGGTGCAATACGATGCAACCCGAAACAATTCTTTGTTCAATGTAGACAAATCATTTTCCACGATGAATTAGAATAAGCTAAAAGTGGCATTGCTTACCTCCAAATACATATTCCGCCTTATCTTCACCACTGGGGGCAGCACCACATACAGTAGCAGAAAGTGTAGCATAGAAGAAGCCCAGAAGAAGAAGTCAGCTGTTGTTAGCATAGCATAAATAGCATAGTAAAACTTTTCGGTTCTGATCCGGTATGACAGTATTAACAGACTGTGAACCCAAGATAAAGTTCAAACGGGTGCATTTATTAACGCCTACCATTATCAAACGTTGATATTGTTTTTCCCCTCTCAGGCAAAGTTAACGTTCCTGTGACCAGTTTCGCGAGAGCCTTGCGCTGAACTTTGAACTATTACAAGAGTTTGAAGATACAGAAATAGCAGTAATCGGCTTGACTCAACTGATTTATAATGTTAAAACTGGTTCATAATGTATTTAGATTGATTCACAAGTCCGTGTATTGATGTAGTCATTTATCTATTACCTTAAAATCGATTTTAATTGTTACACTCCTACTATTTGCTGTAAGTGTAGCTCACATACTTTCACTTTTAAAATATTTTTTCCATTTTGATTGAGAATAGGGCTAGGTGATATGACTCCAAATCAATCTCATAATTATTTCAAACTTTTACCTCGATTATAATTAATGAATGATAATTTGTGATAAATCTGCATTTATCACTGGCAGATCTCAGATCTTTTTTTCTTGACAATTTAACTCCAGACACCGCTCCTGAATCAGATCAACACAAAGGGCATGTGGGCCAAATGTAATCCGCGGTCCACAAATTGGGCAGCCCTGGTTTTCACAATTTGATGCGCTGGACAGCGAGTTAACGAGTCACTGTCCTTCAGTCACCACAAAACCATGACACGATTCACGTTAAAGCGTCACAAAGTTTTGTAGCAGTTTTTTTGGTGACACTTCTGTCTTCAGGTGAAAATTACTTCAGCAACACAGCCGTCATGCACACGCAATGTTGTGCAACAGGTGTTATAGAAAATGCAGGGACGCTGATCAGTTTTGAGTTTCAGTGGCACCTCATATTGCACGATCAGTGAAGTAGCATTTATTAAGAAAAGATGTCTGCAGTGCAAAATATATTCCAAGAGGTAGGAGTCACTCATTTATTTATGAGTGGAAGGGGAGTGGGGGCGATATTTGACTGTTGTCATGTCAGTAGGCATCAGAATCTGTAGAGTAGACATAAGATACTGACATCTGACGCCTTCTATTGAAAGCCCTGAAGTATTAGAAGGACTACATATCTATAGCGCGTTTTCATCTAGCAGAAGCTCAAAGCGCTTTACAGTGATGCCTCACATTTACTTCCCCAGCCAAGGCTGGTACCCATTTTTACTACTGGGAGGACTGAGACAATGCAGATTAAGTGTCTTGTCCAAGGACACGAACAGGTAGCATGAGCAGGAATCGAACCCAGGTCTGCATATTGGCAGGCCAGCTCCTTATCCACTGCTCTACGAATTACGTATTAACCAAGTTAACTGATAATGAGCAAGGTTTCGACACATTTTTGGTTACTTGCCCAGCCCCAACTGACAATGTACTTTGTCTTTACATTGTTGCAGCTTTGAACTATTTTTTTACATAAAACCTAGTACCAAAGGCAAAGGTCTCTTCGGAGGATCCTTGGGTACCGCTGGAATGACTTTGTGTCAAACGAACAGTTACTTGGACTCAGAAGAGGAGTATCACTTGCATTGTGAGGGAGCGTCAGCTATGACATATTGGACATGTGGCGTGTTTCTCTGGACATGATCCAGCACACAGGACATGATCCAGCACACAGGTGCCTCAGTGTTAAGGATTCCAGCAACAGGAAACGGCCAAGGGGACGCTTTCGAGAGGTTGGGAGAGAGCGGTTGTCTGTCTGGGTGGTTGTTATTCAGGGCCCGGGGAGGTTCCATGGTGTGGTGGTTGAGGTGATGTGCGGCATCAGCACATGCTCCTAGACCTGTGTGTATATATAAAATGGTGGATCCAGGATTCCCACTTTTTTTAACATTGCAGGATAGGGTATTTTCCAACATTGTCTTAATTTCTGCTTATGAAAAAAAATTCATATTATCAGTCTATTTTCTCTGTTTTCTGTTAATAAGAGTGAGACGTGTGTGGGATTGTCTGGCTTTGGTAGAGGTACCGTATGTGCTCTACTGAATGTACTTCTAGTTTGACATGTATTTGTGAACGCATAAAGTATTTAGCCTGTATTTTTGAGATTTTTGTGAAGTAGGAGACAGCACTCGAAGAGCCCATACCTATGCCAAAGAAGAACTGCCCTCTGTTTATCGGTTCAGCTGAGTTTTTTTGTTATTTTAAGTTTGACTGTTTTGCCAAAACACAAATAACCTGGAAATCAATGGAGACAACATAAAAACATTAATTTAAAAAGCATTTTTCTGGATTTGGTGCTGCTTTAAACTCTAATCAGCTCTCCTTGACCCAAGGTCTGCCTCTCCATCAAAAGTAATTGAAAAGTGTTTATCTGCTTTTGAGATAACCTATTGACAGTCATACATACGAACAAATACAGAAAAACATAACCTCCTTGGTGGAGTTCAAAAAAACAGTAAACATTCTGCTATGTATGATTTTAGACATCACAGACATCTGTACTGGAGATTCAGTTCATTAAATTTGATTTACTTTGGTAATTATCAAATACAAAATGCTACAATATCACTGACATTGGATTTTCATGGACTGTAGACAACTCAATTTGTAAGAAGAATGAATGGTTGTTTTAGTGGGTGGATGAATTTCTTGCATATTTATCAGGCCTTTTCTGTGCCTTAATTGGGTCGTTCATAATACATTGATTGTGTATTTGTTCAGGTTGTGATGACAAATGGCTGTGGTTCCCTATTGTCCGCTATTTCTGCAGTAATTTGTGACCCTAAAGGTATGTTCACAATCACACTGGTATACTGTACAATACAGTCACATCTATACAATATGAATGCAAATGCATAAAGACAATGTTAAATGTAAGCAGTTTATCAGAGGCATCTGATCCATTTCCCA
Source organism: Chatrabus melanurus (assembly GCA_900302635.1). Classification (NCBI taxonomy): domain Eukaryota; kingdom Metazoa; phylum Chordata; class Actinopteri; order Batrachoidiformes; family Batrachoididae; genus Chatrabus; species Chatrabus melanurus. The sequence goes on along the minus strand of OMMV01233477.1, from coordinate 1,522 downwards.
TCACCAACGGAACCAAACAAGGATGTCTTCTCGACACACTCCACAACTTGGACAAGGGTCCAAGTTGTGGAATGTCCAAGTTCCAGTCAGATGGCAGCTTGTTCAACCCAAGATGCCGCCATAAAATGTCAACACTGATCAAGGACTTGCTGTTTGTGGATGATTGTGCTTTAAACCCCCATCACACTCAGCCACGTTTCCACTACATCCTCAAAAATTGGTTGGACACAGTAAGAAATTGTACAATATAATAGGAAGGCAGTAGAAACCGATAAGGACGTGGTATGGTCTCCAAAGACGTGGAGGACGTGGTCGAACTTTGGACATGTTAAAAAAAAAAAAAACGTAGTGAGGAAGTGGTCGAATCAGGACACAGTAAGATCTTAATAAGGATGTAGTAACGACGGCATTGACGTAGTAACAACGTAACTAAAACCTAGTAGGGACTTCACTGACGTAGTGCAAATGTGGCGCGGACGGGAAAGATTGCATGGTGTTCTCACTGCATTGTCACTGGGTTGTCACTGCGTTCTGGCTACGTCACTGGAGTCCACATTCCATGGTCACGTTTGTGCTATGACCATGGTATGTCCACGTCTTCTACAACGCCACGTTGTAGAAGACCGCATTACTTTGCTAATATGTTCTTTCGGAGCTTACCATGTCTATGGCACATTTGCAGCAGGTTCTCACCGCGTCTGTCACATTTAGAGAATTTCGTATAAATACTGGATCCAATTCCTCACACCATCACTTCTGTTTCAACCATGGATATGAACAGACAGAATCAGGAACTTCTTCTGCAAGTTGTTCTAATTCAAGGACAACAGCAGCATTGTCAAGCTGTGGCTCTGCAGGTGGCTTTGTTGCATCATGGGTTGTCCCCGACTCAGCAGCATTGGCAGCAACACTAGCAGCTGGTGATGGACTTCTGGACCTTCCTCTACCCTTCCCCCAGCCTTTGCCTTTTCCACCACGGCCTCTGTTGGACTCCCCTGATTTCTTCGGCAGCATAGTTGTAGACTGTAGTTGATTGTTGAAAACTTGCAGAACGAATGAAAAAACACAGCATGTGGCGCAGTATTTATAAGGACCGGATGGACGCAGTGAGAACGTGGTAAGTGCATAGTGCCATCTGATTGTTCGTAGTAAGAACGCATTGGACGTAGTGCATGCATGATTATGAGCATGGTAAGAAATTAGTAGGAACATGATGGACGCAGTGAGAACCTGGTAAGGACGTGGTAAGGACATAGTATGAACTTGATAACTGCACATTTTCCCATTTTGACCATGTCCCTACTGCGTTCATCTAAATTTTCATGATGCAGTGTGGTCTTCACGGTCTTTGTCTGACTGTGCTGGGGGCCTAAGCTGCTCATACCCTAGAGCACAGGTGTCAAACTGATTCCAGAAAGGGCCAAGAGGGTGCAGGTTTTCTTTGCAACCACCCACACCACCAGGTGACTTCACTGATTAATATCACTTTGAGCCGATGGGATGAGTTCATCATTGAAATCAC
>OMMV01233434.1:0-10193 GCA_900302635.1 Chatrabus melanurus | reverse complement strand
TTTTTAAAACGGGCACTCACTGCCTGTTATCATACCGCACTTAAACAGAGCAGAAACAGAGCAGAGACGCTCTGTCAGATACACAAGATGTACTATTTCATAGAGGAAAAACTTACTGGCTGAACTGACTAATGTATTTCTGTAGAATATTTTGTTTCTGGGTGTGTTTCCACGTCAACGCGTATGCTGGTCAAATAAATGTGCACGCACGCATATTACAGAGTTCAATGAAAAAAGGCCAGCTAACGTAGGCCAGCTAACGTGCGCCTGCCCTACTGAATCAGCGGCGTCACAAAATGTATGTAGAAGAAACACTGGTGAGATAGGTAGCGCCTGTGGCGTCAAAGCTGCAGAAACCGATGGGACATTTTTCAATTTAATGCGACAATGGCGCAAGGCGAATGTCCTTCGCGATCACTGAGAGTATATTGAAAACAAATGAATTCCAAAAGCTGTGCCACCCTCTAATTCCCCCACAATGCAACAGCCTAGCATCAGCTAAGAGCAGGCTGAGCTTCATTAGTTAGTATTCTCTAATGAGCAGCAAAACTGTTTCAACAGGATTAATTAAGCAGGAGATTGAACTAGTTAATGCTGTTAAAAGATTGGCTGGGAGCAAACACCATCCGTTCAAGCACAGTCAGGCTTTTTAATGAGAGAAGTTGGTGTCCACAAATTCAAACTCCAACCAACTTTAATGAGCTATGCAATACAAGTGTACATTTCTTAAGATTTCCCTCTCTCTCTTTCCTTCGGTCTCTCGCACTCTTTCTCGCTGTGTATTTAAGAAAAAGTTTTCATTTAGGTTGTTTTTTTTCCTGCTTAGTTTCTGGAGGGACTTTGGAAATTTGCTCTGCAGCCGTGACACTCAACTGCTGCCTGTTCATCTGCTTGGTGCTTGTCATTTCTCACTCTCACACTGGAGCTGGTACTCAGAAAGTATATGCAACACATAGGGCATGTTTATCACTTTATCAGCTGCCACTGGGGACAGAATGCCAGAATTATATTATTCACCTCCATGCTCCTCTACTACTGCAAGCTTGGTCGACAGTTGCATTTTTACCTGGGGTATAGACTTGTTTTGCCAGTAATATTTGTGTGTTTTTGAAGTTTTATAGGGGTGGTTGCCTAGTGGTTAGTGTGACTGCTTTCAGTGCGGAAGGGTCCCGGTTCAAACCCCACCCCTGCCCATTCTCCATGTAATGTGGAGTTGCGTCAGGAAGGGCATCCGGCGTTAAAACTTGTGCCAAATCTACATGCAGATCCATGTGGGATCTGCTGTGGCGACCCCGAGTTGAAATTGGGAGAAACCGGAAGTAGATTAATATTTCACTTTGTGCAAAGCAACAACTGGCTTGGCCTCTTTTGCACAAGTTCAAAGCTTCAACTTTCTTATTCGACTTGTTCAAAGGTTCAGATACAATCTGTCCGACTGTCAAGAACTCTTTGAATGATAACACTCATTTTTTGTCTCTCGAAAATGTCATTTTTTGCAACTTGAATAAAGCACATCTGTCAGCAAGCCGTTTTGGACTTGGCATTCTCCGTATTGTCATTTCAATGAAACTGTTTTGCACTCAACACTCATTGTGCAGATTAATGAACTGACAAAATACAGTCTTTCAGTTGACTAAAGTGTTTTCCCAACTCGTCTCAAACAAAACAGTGGCCAAGGTGCCAGTGGCATCTTCTTCAAGACCATGTTTAAACCTAAACACCTGAATGTTCATGCATATTTTATTATATATTAACTCCATAGGCTGCAAGCTGAGCCTCAGTTGTTTGTCTTTACTGCGGATGGCATCCTTTAATGCTAGGCGCCCTGTCTGAACTCAAACTATACTGTTAGAATGTGTTGTGACATGCCTTTATTGTTGCTGTTGAACATAAACCATGGTGAAAGTGGCTCAATACTGTGTGTCTTTGCAAAATATTAGGCAGTGCGAGTTGCTGGATCCTGTTTCCAGTGCTCAGAGCTGTAGTGCTAGACAGAGTACTTCAGAGGTACATTCAGTGGAAGCAAACGTTACAGAGCGCTTTCCGTGAACGATAACGGTCCCGGCTGAACAGCTTGTTTGCTGCAAGAGGCGCGCCTGCTCAATGCCACATCTTTGGTTACAGTGCCAATACACACTCCCGTACAGACGGTGGCGGTTATGCACCTGTCGGTCTGCCAACCACCATAAAACATCTCCGAAGAAGAAGAGTTGCGACTGCTGTTATTATAAGTGACGCTGTTTTCTGCTGGAAATGTTGCCCTTGCAGTCTTCCGACGGCACAGACTGCAATCTCCGTCAGGTTTGTGTCCTCAAGAGTCACACAATGAGGCACCTCCGAGACCGTTCGCCACTGTTAGTGAGTGTTCGCTAATGTTTTTGGCAAACAGGTCATTCAATAGCAAAGCGCCTGCGGGTGTTACAAAACGTATCTCAGTACTAGTGGTCTAGCTAAGGAAATCAGTTTTCTTGACCCTGCAGTTTTATGGGAGTCTCCAGATCTACCCACAAGAACAGAATCCAGCAAAGTCTGCAGAAGTGCCCAGTTTGTTGACCCTGTCCATAGACTTGTTGGTTCCAAAAAGATTAAGTTTAAGTGCAGCACCCTATCATGGGCTTACTGTCCAAGCTTTATTCTTGGTAGTCTCCAAGAGCAGGTTGTTTTTGAGGGGTTTGAATGCAAACTGGGACAAAGGCTTTCTTACATGGCCATTACAAATGATCCTGTTGGAATGTGGGAATCCTTCTGTGACAAGACCATAGAGGAAACCAGGTATTGTATAAGAGTTGCAAATATTCACTATAGGAGATGTTTTATCTCAGAATGCGCTCTCATCCAGAAAAGTCACAGCACACAGTTTAGTGTCAATGCCAGGCTATACAGCAAGCTGAGAAAGCAGGATGTGAAGGCACTCAGGGTAGACGAGGAGGCATAACTTAGAAGAAACGCTGAACTGGTAATGCGCCGTCGGTGTAATATCATGATTCGTGTAATATCAACATCATATCGGTTGTAATATCATGATTCTTTCTTGAACTTGTTGCATTGTTCTTAGTTTAAGGGCTGGTTTCTTTGTGAGGTTCCAGGTTTCTGCTCTTATAGGTGACTGTTGGCAGAATTCTTTTCAGAACAATTGAGATGTTTTTGTTTTTGATGAGAGAAATTGCTCTTCTGAAAGGCTGGTTACCACGTATGATTCTGCATTTGACTTCTTATTCCTTTGAGGAATCCTTTGAGATTTGATGGCCAAAGTAGATGTAATGATCAACCATCTCAACCTCTTTGGGTTTTATCATACACTCAGAACAACTTGGACTCAGACTACTTTATTGTCCATTAAACTTGCATAAAATGGAAATTTGCCTTTATCACTGGCATGGAACACAACAGACAGACGCATAATACAAATCATTACAGTACATCCAATAAAATACATAACATAGGTAGTGAAGTCAGTTTGGTGCAGTTTATAAAGGGAATACGACAGATAAAGGTTACAAAAGTGATAAAAGTTAAGTGTGTATGTGTGTGTGAGTCTGTATACATGTGGATACATCCTGTGGGAAGTATTTGAGCAGTCCTTTATAGAGAATGGTCACAGCTGATGGAATGAAGAACAGCTATTTTTCCTGGCTATTGGGACTATAAGTTTGCGGTCTGATGGCAGCAGCTATAAAGCAGAGTGGAGGGGATTTTGTTAAACCCTGGGAGTATAAAACCGGGAGTTGTTGTTTATGTCCAATGTTCTTGCTGGCCTGCTTGACGATTTGTACCAGTTTGTTGTTTTGTTTGACTGAGATTTTTCCATACCATGACACAGTCAGTGACTTATAGACCATGGACAGTGTGAGTTGGCTGATGTTGAAGCTCCTCAGTAGGATCTCCTGAGAAGAGCGAGGCACTGTCTTCCTTTTTTTGTAAATGTAATCGCCATGGTCCTGAAAGGTGAGCTGATTATCTATTGTTCCCAGATATTTGAATTGAGTGACCTGCTCCACTTCCTGGCCCTTCATGCTGATTGGCATGAAGGTGAGTGTGGGGCCTTTGCCGCCTCCTCTCCTACTGCCTTCCAGCCCCAGGATCTTGGTCTTGGTGACATTAAGATCCAGAAAGCTGCTGTCAAACCAGGAAGCAAGGGTCAATTCAGTTAATTTATATAGTGCCAAATCACAACATAAGTCACCCCAAGGCACTACAGAAGGGTAAGGTTTAACCTTATCTACCGCCTGATCAAGCACATTGGCAACAGTGGTGAGGAAAAACTCCCTGATGATTGTGATTATAGGAGGAAACCTCAAGCAGACTCGACTCAGGGGCTGACCATCTGCTTTGGCCATAATGACAAAAATTGGAATAAGACAAAGCACAACAAATAATTGTCACACATGCACAGACAGAAGAGGACTCGGCGACGAGGAGCTTATGAGGTCCAGTGGTCAAAGAAAGCAGAAGGGTGTTAATATATTGGAAGTAGGGGCTGCGGTTCATGTCCTGCAGGCAGGTGACTATGGCCATATCATCAGTGTACTTAATGAAGGAGAGTTCACTGCTATATCACTGTATTTCGTTTGTGTATATGGAGGAAAGCAAGGGAGGTAGGACAACACCTGTGTTGAAAACAAGAGAGTCAGAGAAGATGTTTTTAATGTGGACTCGCTGGGGTCGGTCTCTCAGGAATGCCCTGATCAGGAGGACCAGACTATCGCACAGGCGCTTCAGGAGATCCTTACCTATAGCCCCATCAATTATTTAATGTGTGCTGTATTGATCTCTGGGTGTATTCTTTCACGACTTACTTTAATGATCAGAGAATCTGCTTTTTAAAACTTTTCCTGGCCTGCAGTAGTGCACATTGCCATGTGTAATTGTGCACACAGACTGCTAAGAATATTGTTAATATTTAAGCAGGAAAAACTGAAAACTCTAGTTATAAACTTGACACTCATAGACACATAAAAAAAACAAAACAACCATCACCTGACTGCAGGTTTCACCCTCTGACAGGTTGGAGTTTATGAATCCTTTAACGAGCCAGTCATCCTTTCATTTGCATCTGCATCCTTGATGCCACAGCGCTGTGTGCCTGGCGCACTCCAGTTTAAAGGGAAGGACAGGTGGCATTCCGATTAGTTGATGTCATATTCAGACTACAAAACGCCCAAGAAGAATGAACATGGTACAACCAACTCTTGCGCACAGTGCCAGTATCTGCTTGTATCTGCTTGGCTCAGCTAAAAGAACAGAACAAAAGGAGAACAGAATTTAAAGAAGAAAAAACGACGAGCAGTTAACGTGGGGGGGGCATTATTGTGCAGATTGTGTGCTTTAACTGAGTAGTAAATAAGTGATCGCAAGTTGACTGCCGAGGCAGGGCTGGATCATACGGAACAAGCCCTGCCTCGGCAGTCGACTTGTTATGCCTCAGTGGAGAGGAGCACTGGGGGAGGACGGCTAGGCTAAGGTAAGCGGCTGAGTTTATTTACATTTAGTGAGGAAAACATGCGCACGTTTACCTCCGCAGTGAAATTGTTTGTGCAGCCAGACACTTCTAATGATGTTTTTGCCTGTTCGCTGGTGACAAGAAGCGGTTTACTCCGTTTCTTATTGCCTCGTCCAATAATACTAATTTGCTGGTTAGCCTGCGGTGGTGGTTGCGTTCTTTATAAATAATGCGCCTCTATTGTCCAAATTTTCCAAGAAATTTTGGGCTGTGAATGGTAAACAGCTGCGTTGCGCCTGAATAAGTTTGGCCACAGTCTTGAACAGGAATTTTGGATTATGCTCGTTTTTGCGAATTAGAATAATAAACTCTCTTTGCAGCTGATAAGGAATGTCTATAATTTAATGTGCCTTTGTTTCGAGCAAGGCCAAAAACTACCAATTTACACCATTTATGCTTCAGACTTCTACATTACTCCCACATACGCTTAAGATTTTGCAGGTGTTAATTAAACGAAGGCGATTGCACCTTGTGTCGATGAGATTTTACAGTAAATGGAGCAGTCGAGTTGAGTAGGTTGGTTGGACCTGCTTTCAGGCTGTTTGTGAGACTGCACACTGACTGACCATGTTAAGAGAGTGACCCCAGAATCTCAGGTAATCTGATTAAATCCAGTCATAGTCGAGGAACTAATGTGACGAGGAGATAACGTTCTGGCATCCAGGCTCATCGGGCAGGATAATGAGGCTTCAGACTTCATTTATATTTCCAAGATATCTTTGCAGCCTATATTGAGTTTCACAAAGTGTTTGACTTGGTCATTTGGGCTGTTTTGTGGGACATCGTGTGAATTTGTGCGACTCCCAGTAAGTTGCTGGGCGTCAAAGCCAGTCTATACACATGCACTGTAAGTGCTGTGCAGAGTGGAGTCAGAGTCTCTGATTTCTTCCCAGTGAACTATGGGCTCTGTTAAGGATGTTTTCCAGCCCCTCCTCTGTTCAGTGCTTGTATTAACTGGGTGTTGGCTGAGGTTGTGCAATCCAAGGGAAGGTTCACGAACATAGACTTTACAGATGATGCTTTGATCTTTGTGAAATCGATGGATATCCTGGTTGTAGCACTTCAGAATTTGAGTGGCTGGTTTTGTGAACGTCCTGGATGAACACTGTGATCCAGGCTTTCAGTGACTTTTTGAACTTGGCTATCGGCAGTGTTCTGTATCTGATGAGTCTTGAACGAGTGGAGAAATTCACTTTCTTCTGCAGTGAGATTCATGTGTCTGAATGTTAAGTCTGGGAGCGTGAAAGACGTCTGAAAGGATCTTGTGGAGTTGTGAGGTCACTGGACAGAGGTATATGGTGATGCCGATGTCTTGCAGGGGGGACAAAGGTCCAAGTCTTTATAGTCCTGGTGCTTCTGGTTTTATGGATGTGAGACCTGGACACAAACCAATTACCGTATTTTCCGTAAGTTTGGGACTTATACTCTGGTGTGACTTATATACTGAAAAATCACACGTTTGTTATTATTATTAATAATAATAACTATTTATATAGGGCTTTTCCAGGAGTCCACGCACTAAACAAAAGAAACTCCAATTATAAAGTACATTACAACAATGCACAAAAATCCCAAATTAAAGCGCTGATTAAAATCAAATCAAATGGACTCATGTTTTTGTTGTAGTGTTTCCAACACTGTGGATCAGCAATCTGTGTTCATCTGCGTCAAATAACATCCAATATGTTGTCCATCGCATGTTTATTTGTACATCTTGCTTATTTTTGGAATTTAAGTCCTTTTGGAACACACCACCAGCTGATGGCTTTTTGCAAAAATCCATTATTTACTTCTCCGTCCGTGTCCATCTGGCATTTTCTCTTGTCCAGACTGCATCAAATAACATCCAATATGTTGTCCGTCACACGTTTATTTGTCCATCTTGCTTATTTTTGGAATTTAAAAGTCCTTATGTTAAGTAACAGCACACACTGTGGCGTGTACATGTGTTACTGACTTCCTGTCCGTTGTTAAACTTGCCCGCAGGGAAACACTGTGTTAAAAAGTGAGTTCCAGATGCAGAAAAAAGGGGTGACTTGTATGCCCGTGCGACTTATATATGTTTTTTTTCCCTCTTCAAGAGGCACTTTTTGACAGGTGCAACTTATACTCTGGAAAATACAGTACCTAAGATGAAGATTGAGTGTCTTTGGTATACCACTGAAATGATTTTCTGTCAAATGTGTCGACCTTTAAGAAGACCCAGATGAGACGAACTGCTTGCGTTGTGAGTGACTGTTAACTGTGACTGTATAGCTATTTTATGGTTTGTTTTCCTTAGCATTATCCACTACACACGTGTGTCATTGCAAAGTACCCAATTTCTGGACAAGACCAGTGTAACGCCCATGTATCCCTTGGCTTTGCCATCTTGATAGTTACTTTTGGGAGATAGGAATGACGCCCTGCTCTGCCCATCTGGTTGTCTGCCATTACCTGGGCCGGGTGGTGATGGATGTTGCAAAACACAGCACCAGTGCATGTTTCTAGACCTGGCCTGTCTTGGACTATACAGAGACTTTTTCTGCTCTAAGCAGGAACACAACAAATGATTCATATCCACACTGGAACAAGTGTAGATGTTTTGCTGTGCAAGGCTGTATGCAGATAATCTGCACACAAATTTACACTGCAAATTTACTAAAAACTGTTATGAAATTGCCTTTGCATTGACATGTATTATAGAAGAAAAACCAGTGTTCTCGGTGAACAGCTTTCACGTAAACCATAAAAATGCACAATACAACACTAGCGACCTATCATGCTCTATGGTGCATGGTGTAAAGCAGTGCTTCTCAATCCTGGTCCTCGGGACCCAAAGTACTGCACATTTTCCATTTGTCCCTGAATTAATCAAAGCAGATCAGCTCAGTCAGCTGTTGATTAACTAAACACATATGACTGAGCTGATCTGCTTTGATTAATTGAGAAACACCAGTGTAAAGCAAACACCAGTGTAAAGTGATTCTTTCATTTACTTTGACTTCTGTTTCATTGCAGACAGTATGAACCCAAGATATTTCATGTTTTGTGTGGTCAACTTCATTTCATTTGTTAATATACATCCATTCCTGCATTTATGGCCTGCAACACATTCCAATAAAATTTGGGACGCTAAAGCATTTACCACTTTGTAAAGTTGCCATTCCTTCTCACAACACTTAAAAGATGTGTTGGCATTGAGGATACCAAGTGATGAAGTGTTTCAGGTGTTATTTTGTCTACTTCTTCCTGCAAACATGTCTTAAGGTGTGCAACAATACGGCGGTGTCGTCATTGCATTTTTCGTTTCAAAATTCTCCGCATATTCTCTAGTGGAGACAGATCAGGACTGGAGGCATGCCAGTCCAGTACCTGTACCTTCTTTGTCCACAGCCATGCCTTTGTAATGTGTGCAGAATGTTGTTTTGCATTGTCTTGTGAAAAAATGTATGGATGTCCCTGGAAAAGATGCTGTCTTGAATGCAGCATATGTTGCTCTCAAATTTCAATGTACTTTTCTGCATTAATGCTGCCATCACAGTGTAAATTACCTTTGCCAAGGGCACTGACCCAACCCCATACCACGACAGACACTGGCTTTTAGACTTGCTGCAAATAACAGTCTGGATAGTCCTTTTCATCATTGGTCTGGAGCACACAGTGTCCATTTCTTCCAATAAAAGATCTGGAATACTGATTCCTCTGACCACAGTACACGTTTTCACTGTGTGATGTCCAACCCAGATGCCTCTGAGGCCAGTGAAGTCTATGACGCTTCTGGACAAGATTTTTTGCATAGTAAAGTTTTAAGTTGCATTTGTGAATCTAAATCCATATTGTAGTGCTTCATAAAGGTTTTCCAAAGTAATCCCTTACCCATGTGGTTATATCAGCTATTGATGAATGATGATTCTTGATGCAGTGCCGTCTGATGGATCATGGGTGTTCAGCTTAGGCTTTTTCCCTTGCCCTTTACGCACTGAAATTCCTCCAGATTGTTTGAATCGTTTAATGATATTATGCACTGTAGAGTTGAGAAATGTGCAAACATTTTCTTTCTACCTCATTACTAGCCCTAAATTGCCCCTGTCCTAACTTTTTTGGAATGGGTTGCGGGCCCGAAATGCTGGAATGGATGTATATTGACAAATGAAATGACGTTGACCGGACAAAATATGAAATATCTTGGTTTCATAGTGTCAGCAATGGAATGGAAGTAAAAGTAAGTGTCTGAATCTCTGCCGTTTACTTCATTTTATTTATTTATTTTTTGCATTTTCCATACCATCTCAAATTTTTCTGTTTTGGGGTTGTATAACAATATATACTATATTAAAAAAAGAATTTTTTTACAAATAGTTGCAAAGTTTATATAGAAGTCCACACCATGTCCAAGAGAATACTGCTTCACCTGATATTGTATTGATTCTTTGCAAATGACATGCATTTGGCCACTAGATGTCACTGTCAATTCAATTTATTCATTTATATAGCTCCAAATCACAACGCAGTCGCCCCAAGGCCCTCCACAAGGGTAAGGTCTAACTTTACCCACCCCCTGAGCAAGCACAATGGCAACAGTGGTCAGGAAAAACTCCCTGGATGTTTTAGGAAGAAACATCAAGCAGACCAGACTCAGAGGGGTGACCATCTGCTATGGCCATACTACCAATGACGACAAATGAATAAGACAAAGCACAAAAAAAAATAT
>OMMV01233421.1:0-14094 GCA_900302635.1 Chatrabus melanurus | reverse complement strand
TTATGTTATGTGTGTTATTATTCATTCATTTTCTATACCCGCTTACTCCAATTAAGGGTCACGGGGGGTGCTGGAGCCTATCCCAGCGGTCATTGGGCGAGAGGCGGGGTACACGCTGGACAGGTCGCCAGTCCATCGCAGGGCCACATATAGACAGACAAACACATTCACACCTACGGTCAATTCAGAGTCACCAGTTCACCTAACCTGCATGTCTTTGGAAGTGGGAGGAAGCCGGAGCACCCGGAGGGAACCCACGCAAACACGGGGAGAACATGCAAACTCCACACAGAAAGGAACTGGGCATGGTGGGAATCAAACCCCAGGCCTTCTTGCTGTGAGGCAAGAGTGCTAACCACTGAGCCACCGTGCCGCCGTGTGTTATTATGTGTATCCACAATAATTTGTGTTATGTTATGTGTTATTATAGGTGTCCACAGTAAAGAAAAATTGTGGAGAAAAATGTTGGGCCCCGTGTGACTTGCAGCCTCTGACCTTCACTTAGCGCCAGCCTGTGCATTAATCCACCTCTGCTTAGCGGCCACATTCAGTCAGATGAACTGCTTAGTGGTTACTGTTGTTACTGTATCATTTCAGGAGCTTACTGGGAAGCTGCCAAAAGAGTATCCCTTGTCGGCAGGTGAAAGGCCTCCTCCAGTCAGGCGACGAGTTGGCACTGCATTCAAATTAGATGACCTTTTCCCCTACAATGAGGTAACTGTAGTTTGTATGTTCCGGTGTGTTTCCTGGAGTTAGTAAACTCAGCTACTAACCTGCAGTATATGACCGTATGGAATCAGGATTTTTAGCTGGAAAGTTGTTGCTGAGTACCTTTGAGGACGCGCTCCTTTCATTTTTTTTTTGCAGGATCCCTTCCTGAGGAACTTGGAGAGCCGGTTTGCCCTGCAGCAAAAAATTGTTGAGGCGGCCAAGAAGCTCGCGAATGAGACAGAAATCTGCAAGACAGTGAAGAAGAAGAGGAGGAGAAACTGTTTGGATGCCATGCACAAACTCCAGCAGATAGAGGACGAGATGAACCAGTACAGAATCAAGAAGGGAAAGAAGCCCACACAACGAGCCTCTGTGATCATTGCAGGTATGATGGAGGAACGCTCGCATTTCACTCAACTGTTGTCACAGTAAGGAAGGAGTCGTTGAGGATTTTCTCTCTCTCTCTCTCTCCAGATGAGTTTGTTCGATCAGACTGCGGCTCCCTGTCTAGTCTCCCACTAGATGATGGTAAGTCAGACAGCATGTATTCTGGTGCAGTGAAGAATGAACAGACTTGTTGTTACCTACTTCATATGAAAGACCATTTACACCCCACAGTGTTGATATTCACATTCCTCAAAAAAAAAAAAAAATTAGCAGCTCTTTACACCGGTTTCATTTGTTCTCAGATGACTCAGACAGTGTGAGTCAGAGGCCCCGATCACAGTCAGTCCAAGGTTCACCTCAGCTCAGTCCGATGCGTTCGCTGGGGGCAGAATATGATCTGGAGAGACAGGGATCACCGAGGGAAAATCACCACAAGAATCTCAGCAGGTGGGGAAAGTCATGAATTTCTTCAGTATTACCATCATTAGTACTGTGAGGTGCTTCAACACTTTCTACTTGTTTTTGGAATGATGCAATGATATCATGTTTTGGCAGAGCCCATATAACATTTGCCGTGTCACGTTTGTAGCCTCAGTTATTTCCTCACACATTTCACCATTTTTTTTTAAAATCCTCTCCTAATATTACCCCTTTTAGATTAGCTTTTGAAGGTCAAGAGGCATCCCACTACTACCAGAGTGCAAGAGAGAGCTCTTCCACCCACAGCAGTCCCTATAAAACCCTTCCCAGACCTCCTAGGGACCCACGCAGCATGCCTCCAACCCCGGTTATGACCCGCAATGCCTACAGCAGCAGCCAGCTCAGGTGTGATCACTGCTCCCCAGCGTTGAAAGCGCTCAGTCTTTGTTTCTTAACCTGCAGCAACTACACCCCAACCAAATCCCTGCTTCTCTTCAAACATAATGCATAACCCTGCAAAATATTACTCCATAAAATACACCTTCGTGGCAGTTTAATGACATGCTGCACCCTTTCTCCAGGTCAGAGGGCTCTCCTCATTGCTTCAGGCATCGCAGTGGAAGTTTGGAGTCACAGCCCCAGCTGAGGAAGGACACAGACTCAGAGAAGGCCGTTTTCATGCTTTCACCAGCCCACCGCAGCAGTAGCATGGAGGTACTAGAGGATTGCTCCTCCTACACCAGTCAGTCCAGTCTGGACTACTGCAGGGCATCCAACTCCCATTACGGCACGCTGGACTCCCGAACCTCAACCATGCATCGTCTCCACAAGAAGCTGGAAGTGTATGGAAACACCGGGAGTATGCCCAACTTGGCGCAGCACCATTCTGGTTGTAATTATGTATGTGAGACCCCTGCACACTACGCACCCAGTGCCTACTACGTCAAGGGCTACCCCTGTCCGGACATGGAGCCTTACGCTAACGGTGCCTATGTGTATGAGAACGAAGTAGAAGGTCACTACAACCTCAACCCGTCCTACCAAATGAATGGCTATCACGGACATGACAGATACAGGCTTTACAACAGTGACCATGCAGACGGTCTTTCCCAGAATCCCTACGCCACAGTGAGGCCGCCGCGGAGCAGAGAAGGGCCCAGAAATGAGCTGTTAGCCAAAAACATGCAGAAAGCCTTGGTGGCAGAGCACCTGAGAGGCTGGTACCACCGAAACAAGGGCCACAGAGACGGAGGCAGGGGGATGCTGGCTGGATACGACTACGACACCGGCTCTCAGCTCAGCCTAGGCTATCAGACCATGCCAGCCGCTTTCAGCCACTCCAGCCGGGCCACTTCCTTCTCCTCAGGTGAGCCCACTCGTTTTTGGAACTATCAGGTCAAACATAGTGATGCAGCACAAAATTTAAGCTCCTGGGCAAAAATGAGAACAGTCACCTTGGAACGATCTTATTTTGTTGCACTGTAAACAACAGAAACAGTCAAACATGCCTCCAAAACGGGCCAAATAGTCTATCACCCAATGTTAAAGAAAAAGACATTTAAACGAATGGATTCACATCCAAAACCAGATGATAGGGCTGCATTATTTGTTGAAAATTTTTAACCTCAATATCATTTAATTCAGTATTTTTACTGTGTCAATTTTGATTGCTTTATTCACATTATAAATGACCAAATGCTACATGGAGTCGTTGCCCTAAATATAGAGTTGCGTGCAGCTGTTGAGGGAGATGGTTTTGACAATTGTTGCACCACCGCAGTGACACATGCCATCTGATCCTCATGTAGCTTCCAAGATGCAGCTGATTCCACAAGACGTTGTGTTGTGGCCTCACCAGTGTGGTTTTCAGGAAAACCCCCCTGGAGCCATTTCTTAATGGCGTTGGCCTCTTCATCAATATAAAAGACAATGAGGCTCATTTATGACTGCCGTGCGGCTAAACCACACGTCTGTGGTGTGTAGAATAGCATTTGGTTGTTTTAGCTGTTCTTCAAGATTATCCTGCATTCTGTGTGGAGCGGTGATGCCTCACACCCGAAGCCAGTCACGATTTTTCATTTTGCTGAAAGGGAAATCACAGTCAATTTTTTATGGTCAGGGTTGGACAGCGCCACCCTGGAGTCGGACTGACCGGCACTCGCTCGTGTGCCAGCGTGATTACGTATTGATTGATTGATGTGCAAGATGGAGTTTATAATATCATTGGTTGCAAATACACCCACTAGTCTGAGCTGATTGTCCAAATATTTGACTTGACGTAAAACATATATAAAAATAATTATAATTGGGCATTCTTGATTTATGATTGAATGTAAAAATTAATTAATTGTTCAATCTGACCTTATAAAAATTGAATGGGTTGTTAATCATGTAACCATGTTTCTAAAATTATTATTGTTGTTGTTGTTGTTGTTTTGAGCACTGGTAATCCTACTAACAAACAAAATTAACAAAACACGTTGCTCTTGTTTGAGCTAATTGGGGTGAGATTTATTTATAATCTTACTGATGCTGCTTGGCCGTAGTCTTGACTGTCACACACGTCGTGTCATGTTTATTTTGGTCACAGTTTTATGAAAACAGACGTGTCATCATCACTATAAATGCCTCCAGCTGACATGCACTATTTAATTATGGGAAAAAAAAAACAAGTATGTTTTAGAACTTTCAAATCCAAATCCACCTCATAATTTTATCAGTGCCTATCATGCCAGGCCTCAAGCCTTTGGCAACGTTTTGAGAAAATCTGATACTTGTATTTTGAGTAATCATGCCAACAGAGAATCCAGGAGACACACAAGTGACAACATAACCTTCTTGATGGAGATAATTATCCCTTTATTTTATGAGCTATGTTTTTTTTTTCTGTCACGTTAACGACCCTGAGTTTAAGAGCTGTTAATCAACACAAATCAGATTACTTTGTGACTGCTGGAGTGACGCATTTTCAAGCGTTTTAATTGTCCAAACATTTTCTTTCAAAATACTTGTGATTTATTTTTTTATCATATTGTGTCATTAAGTTAAAACATACTGGATAAAATACCAAACAATAGTATCATGAAATGATTTTATTGGGATTAAAACCAGTGAATTTGTTGTGCAAATTTGTATATTGAGAAACTGAAGTTTTCATGGAAAGTGTCAGTAATTATACTGTAATGACACGTTGTCATCAGTGTAAACATTTGATTTGCTATAGTGACAACATGTGGATTAGGAGCATTTCCAATAACAGCACTTAAAGTATTACCGAGGAGCGGCACTCCAACATTAGCTGAGTGTTGTTGCTTTTGTGCCGATTGCAGTGTCCTCAGTGGAAAGCACAGGGAACTGGCGTAACCAGCTGTCCGTGGGCCTAACAGAGTATGAATCAGCCGACACACCTCAGTATCATCACCACGGAGCTCCAGCTTCTCCGTACAACCGCAGCCCCACACACAGCAGGTGAGCGGCTCTGAAGCAATCACTGCACTGAACCTCTGGATGCTTGAGGAAATGACACAACTGTTAGAGGAGAAGGGCACTCAGAGTGCACGCCTCTGCCAAGGCTCAAAACACCCATCTTGCAATACAACCCCCCCGCCCCCCAAAAAAAACAACTTTCAAAATTTCCTGCACTTTCTTGTGTACATTGTCTATTCCAGGCCAGGCTCAAGCTGTTGCAGAAATTTTGTGAAAACTGGTTTATTGGTAGTGAAATTTCAATAAAAAGAAGAATCAGGGCTCTCCTTTGGGTTTATTTGTGACATTTCAACAACACTGGTCTTTTATTATGTAAATGCTCACATCAACACAATGGCAGATATATGTAATTAAGCAGTGACATCATAAATGCTTAATCACATTTACATAAAAAAATAAAAAAATAATTAAATTACATCATTAATAAATGTATGAAAAAATGTTCTGATGGATATATTAGTGAAATGATTTATGCCACAATGTTAAAAATTTGTTTTAAATTTCTTGGCTCTGGTGTCATGTACAATTTTTACCCACCTATTTTTCTTTACCCAGGATGCATCTGTGTGTGCTCATTGCTTACACAAGAGAACACTTGGCATGTCTCCATGTGGTTTTGTTGATTTGCCAGATTTGCTGCATCACATTGATCGAGCGTCGTCTGTGTTTCTGTCTAAATTGGGAATGCCTCAGGTCTGAGATTTTAAGGCAGATCGGCATCGACTTAATAAACCCTAATGCACATGTAAATCCTGGGCTTGTTAATCCAGAGGTCATAAACCGCATGTTTTGCCTCATCTCTGCTCCTTCACACAGCTGTGCAGGCAACAGAGTGACGTGCATCAGAGCGAGAGCAAACATTAGCAGATTCACTTTTAACGGCCAGCGTAGTTCCATTTCTGTAACTGTACGTCACACACATATACACTTCAGTGATCCTTTTTCCAAATGTTTTAAAGACTACACTGACGCAGTGATGTGTGAATTCATTCCGCATGGGAAGCTGGCACTGTGAACCAGCATAACAATATTATTCATTTGATGGGGATAAGGAAAATACAGGAGAAAATATGCCACAAAATATAAAAACTTTACCAGGCCAAACCAAACATTTTCTGCATTTTTTGATTCTGGTAATGGCTTATGTCTCACTTTTAAAAAAGTGTCTTACAATTAAGTGATAACACCTTTTTTGCATTAAATTCATATGATACTTACTCCAGACCACGCCCAACATTTTCATTAGTTTTTGTAAAAATCCATTCACTAGTAAAAAGGCAGATTTTACCATGTTAATCTTTAAAAATTTCCTCCCTTTTATCTGGATCCATCCCAAAATTTAATGGACTACATTCCAGGTCAAAGCTGTAATATATTCACGTTGCATGAAAATTGCATCTTTAATTTTTTAGGAATCCTGCTAACAATCCTACAAGCATGCATGGGTGAAAACCTTAAGCTCCTTGGCAGAGGCCCGGTCATGTCAGTGGCCGCCACCGCGGCTACACAGCCGCGTTCTGATTTTCACAGGGAAAGGGGTGCTTTTTGTAGGGATTTCGTGGGTACGTGAAAATGGAATAAAGGGGTGTTTTTCTAGAATTGCCTCCGCAATTTGTGCAATTCAAATTAAAAGTACAAAAGTAAATAATATTTTTTAAAGTAACATTTAGACTTGTCAAACCTCCTCGTTTTGCAAAAACCAAAACCAAAAAAAAGGGTGTTTTTCAGCCTCAAAATCTCTGTGATTTGGTGAAGAAAGGGGGTATATTTCAGGAAAATCACCTTGAAAAGGGGTACTTTTTATTTCCCAGAACAAGCATGTGCTGCCACGTCATGCCACTGACATGACCGGGGGCAGAGGTAGGATAATAAGTGGGATTTTAATCTTCATTCTTTTAATTCGTGCCTGTTGCAGAGTCCTTCACTTTGTGAACATTTCTCCCTATGAAGTATTTTCTCTGCATTTCTTAAACAAAAATGGTTTCGTCTTTTCATCATGTCCTGCTTGTAATTCCTGTAACTAACCTGAAACTCTTTACAAATGTAATGATGAAGCTCTGCCTTCTTCCTGACTCTTGATTATTGCTCGTTTGTGATGCAGATTTTCTTCAGATAGCAAAGTGTCGAGGTCTGACACAGTTCCTAAAAAATGTGAGTCAGTTGAGTTGGTTGCTGCTGTGGCCACTAGTACAGACGAAGCATCAGACAACCATTCTAGCACTTAATGGTGAGACGCAGCAGGCTGCTTGGTGTCGTTTTGCCACTCCCGTCTACGTTAGCGTTCCATCTCCATCGGTGTGTCTCTTCTTTTGGATCAGACAGCTGTGATTTCTTCTGTTGTGCTCTTCTGTATTTTTGTTCACTCATTACGATCTTACATGTTTCAAAATTCAAAAGCACAAAGTGGCCATTTACCTCACGAGTCCCACATCATGTTCTCACCGTTAATTTCCTTTCACATCTCTCATTTCATGACAAAATTGAGGCACACATTCGTAAAGCGTTTACTGACATCCTTGTGTGTCTGCCTGTCTAGAATCCACCTGAATGGAAGCTACATGAGCATCCGCTGACGAGGACCAAATCTGACACTGGCACAAACGACGGCGTGGCCGACAGAAAAAAGAAGGTGACAGTGAAGCTGGAATAAAGCTGTACACTAACGCTGTGCTGCCATAACTCCATCATGGGAGACGTACATACAGTATACACTGTCCTGGTGTTAAAGTAACCTCTGAACACAGTGACGACACTCTTGAATGACTTTCCCATGTGCCTTGGATTGGATGATTTGTACGGGCAGATGAGAATGTGTCAAGACTCAGAAAAGACGTTGCACAACCATTCTGGATTCATACACTGAAAAAAAAGGAAAAAAAAGAGGTAACGCGCATTTTTGCTGTATTAATAGAGTCCATCTTCATGTATTTTAACAGGAACTAGCTATTGCCTTATCCAAAGTAGTACCACTTTCATATCGGTAAACGATGAAAATCAGACTCAAACATGACATAACGAGAACCGATTATTCATTAGAGCAGATTGTGTGTTTGATGAATTTCCATTTCTTCCATATTTTTTTCCCCAAAACTTTGAATCAGAATGTATTCTGTCTTAGGTGGTGCCGTAATGTGTTTTAAAATGCATGATGACATCACATTTTGATAAAAATAGAAACTTTTTTTATGAACTGATCACTGCCGCAGAAAAAAAAATCATGTCTCGTTTGTTTTCTCACATATTTGTACAGTCATTGTGTAGTTATATGTTGTTAGATGTTGTCATAAGATACTTTCCACTGAGAACACGGATGTGAATAAATGTGTGGCACAGACACCACGACTGTTTTGTAATGTTGTGCGCTCAAACACACGAGGTTTGTTGTCGAGTAAGCGGGTAAGGCCTGCGTTTAAAAATAGAAAAATATACTGCGAATTTTAAGGATGTCAGTGAAAAAGAAACTCCCCACAACTATGCGCCAAACTGCTTCCTCACTTTAAAGCTTAGGTCTTCCAGGGAATTGTGGGAGACTGGGCAAACCACAGCACTCACTGGAGACTTTATCCCCACTCATGCCTGTGAATATAGTCCACCTGCTCCTGTCAGTCACACTCCTTCCTTTGCTCAAAGCAACTGTCACCCCAAAGATCATGGTAGTCCAGCCAGCTGGGATAAGGTGCTGAAAAAAGAATGTTAGCATGTCTTTGCCCCGCTTGTACCGTAAATATCTTCCATGCAGTTCACAGTGTTTATTTTTAGACTACGCACCAGGCAGGAGCTAAACGTTTCCCGCTGAAGCTTTCCAGTCCGCTCTTTCCTTAGTCACAGGTTGGAGGGAAATTCTCCTTCTTTTGCTATCTGTACAAGCAAGAAACTACAGAACACAAGTATGTCAAACAACAACGACACAGAGGACATCAATGGAGAAGACATCGACGAGGACGAGCTTCTTGCTACGCTTTCGCCTGAGGAGCTTAAGGAGCTCCAGAGTGAGATGGACGTTATTATTGCCCCCGATGAGAATGTACCGGTCGGACAGAGACAGAAGGACCAGACAGAAAAGCCTCCGACGGGAACATTTGACCACCGATCCCTGGTTGATTACCTCTACTGGGAGAAAGAGTCCAAACGAATGCTTGAGGAAGTAAGAGTGCCTGCTATCCTGCTGCCCAGTGAGGTAAGGGGTCAAGTGCTAAATATCCAACTACAGATCAGATTATAATATCAAAAGGACATCTAACCCAAAAGGTATTTCTAATCTCAATGTTCTGATTTGTTGTCTTCATCAGAAAACTTTGAAAGAGGAAGATGATAAAAAGAAAGAGAAAGTTGAATATGTCTATGAAGTGATAGAGGACATCATTGAGGAAGAAGCCGCAGATGGAACTGAAGGAAAAGAAATTATAGAGGAGATAAATGAGGAAATAGCTGAAGTTGATGAGAGGGACGACAAACAGGTCAGGGCGCTACTTGTGACTGCAGATAAAAATGGAAATGTAGACAAACTCGTAGATGATTCAGGGCTTAACGGAATGAAAAAAGTGCCACCAGAGGACACAGATGACAATCAGCGTCTTTCAGACTCGAAGGAGAAGAGCGAGAGCTTTGCCCCAAAATCTGGCACCTTGCAAACTGAAGACAACGAGGAAAATGAAGCCTCAAGCACTTTGCTTCCCAACGAAACTCCAGACGGACAAAATATAAATGAGACTAACGATACTGTCCCAGAGAAAGAAGTGAGAAAAATTTGCAAATTAAAGATCCCACAGTTGGCACTCGGTAACATAAAAATGACATCACGACCTTCAGGTAATGAGACGAACTTGGAGTCCACGCTTGACAAGATCCGCAACAACAACCCCTCTGTCACTGAGGTCAACCTCAACAACATAGAAAACATTCCCAAGGCGATGCTCTTAGACTACGTCAACGCCTTGAAGAAGAATAAACACGTCAAAACCTTCAGTATAGCCAACACTGGTGTGGATGAAAGCATTGCCTTCAACCTGGCCAACATGCTACGAGAGAACCGCAGCATTACCACTTTGAATATTGAGTCTAACTTCATAACCGGAAAGGGGATTGTGGCCATAATCCGCTGCCTCCAGTTCAATGAGACGCTGACAGAGCTGCGATTCCACAACCAAAGGCACATGCTGGGTCACCACGCTGAGATGGAGATCTCACGCCTGCTCAAGGCGAACAACACCCTCCTGAAGATGGGTTACCACTTTGAGCAACCAGGGCCCAGAATGGTGGTGACCAACATTTTAACACGGAATCTTGACTGCCAGAGGCAGCTGAGGAAGGAGGAGCAGAGGCAGCAGCAGCTTAAGGAGCAGAGGGAGGTGATGCAGATGTATGAGAACAGTCTAAACCTGCCTCCCGGCTTGCTTGAGATGCTCGGGTACATACCACCCGTGGAACTTCTGCAGCAGCACGGGCTTGTCCCACCGCCTTCAGAACTCAGTACGATACCTCAGAAGCAGACAGATAGCTCTAAAGCAGACAGCGAAAGGCCTCGGAATCAGCCCAAACACAGTGTGAAGAAGAGCATTCTAAAGGCATCCAGTACAGAACGAGCAAACCCATTAAAAGACGTCCAGCTGAAGAGGACTCCCAAGAAACGTGACCCCTTTCTGGAGCGAGACCCGAGGGATGACAGGAGGCCGGAGAAGGTCAGTTTCCAATTGAGGAAGACTCCCAAAGTGAAGGACACAGGCAGTGCGGAGATGACAGCTGAAAAAGCCAACCTGACTGATGTGATTAAGACTTTGAAACCCATCCCCCGGAGACGAGTGCCTCCGAAGGTTGACCTCACGCCACGTGATCAGCTCCTAAACCAGATCAAACAGAGCAACGTGGCCTATCTCAAATCTGTGAGTATAAACGTTTGAAAACCTGTTGCCTGAGAAAATCAATTAACATATACCTTGTAATTTGGCAGATTCTTGTTTTACTGTACAGCGCTCTGGGCCTTTCTGTAAAGATTTGACCCATTGTAAACTTGTCCATAAACCCATGTCATCAGGTGATTTTGTCTTTGTTGCTGCTTGTAGGTGCCGCTCCCTAAAGCGCTGGAATCAAGTGAAACGAGTCTCCTCTGAGGCTGCAGCTTCAGCTCTTAGTTTTTGTTAATCGTGTTTATTTTACACATTTGAAATGTGTCCCTGCAATAATACTCAAAGAGTGCCTTTACACATAAAAAGTATTCTGGTTGTTGTTGTTGCCATTGTTGTTTCGAATGCTGCTGACTTTGAAAATAAATAAATACTACGAATGTTGTTTCTTCTGTTGCCAATGTTTGACCCTTTGCTAATTCTTGCAAAAAATTTTCACAACTTAGGTAAAATTATTGGCTGCTGATTGTGTGTGTGTGTGTGTGTGTGTGTGTGTGTGTGTAAATTTAATTTGTAGTAACATTCATTCACATGTATGGTAATAATTTTAGATGAAGCTTGCTACAGTTAGGACCATATATATGTGGACACTGATAGCTTTTTTTTTACATTTTAGCAACCTATCACAGGGCATGGTGGAGACTAACATCTTTAAGCCGGTATCTCACTGGGCTTGCGACTGATTGGCGACTGAGACGAATGACCATTCGTCTAATTCTTGGTCTCAATGTAGTCTTAAATTATTCTCTAAGCAATCAGAATCATTATCCCCATTCGCTAATTAGTTGCTCGCCTCGACTTCATTCGCCTGCAGATTTTGAACATGTTCAAAACAATGGCGGCAAATGAACGACTGCTTATTTTGGCTAACTTGTCTCTAACTATTCACTAACTAGCCTTTTTACTCACCAAGAAGTCATCAATAGACCACTACCAAGTCGCCCCTCCCGGTCTGTTTCAGTCGACCGGTTCGCTTCATTTGCTACAAGGTCGGATCATGGTCGAAATGCAGTCGCCGGTCATTAGCGAGTAATTAACGACAGACATACGGCCACTTAGCGAATATTCATCAAATGTTCTTCATCAAGACGCCCAGCGGTCATCTAATTCTTTAAACGGTTGTCAAAAAGTGGTAAATATGTCGCCAAAAATTTGGCCAAATTCATGTAGCAGTCGTCTAAACATTCATTTGTCAAACAGTCGTCTCTCAATGAGACACCAGCCTTAGTTACGTCCAAAGCAGGTGAAGGGTGTGAATGACAGCATTTTTTCTGCACTGTCAACATGTTTTAGAGGGGTTGAAAGTGATTGGACAACTGGCCGCTGAGCTCTTTCACTCAAATGTTATTTTCTCATTATTTCACTGACAAGTCACAAAATAAAATGTCTAGAGTTGATTTCAAGTGTTAAATATCCCTTTGTGGTGTCCTGCTTGTTGCTTCCCTGTTTTAATCAGAGGCAAAGGCGTTAACAATGAAAGCATGAAAATAGTCTAGGAGCCCGGAGAGGTTTATTTATATGTCGAAAGCGCCATACATCCTGTTGGTCGATTCTTATAGGAAATTTACTCAGGAATTCAGAAATGTGCGTCTGACAAGCATTTAGGTAGTAATAAGACCAGAAAATTGAGTTCAAAATGGGGTACCTTAAGAAATTTGAGGGAAAAAATGTAAATTTTAGAAATTCTTTATCTAATTCTTCCAAGTCTAACTTGTGAGTCATCATGACCAGATAACCATACCAGGGTCATTCCTGGCTATTGGTGATTTTTCTGTCCTCAGGAAATAAGTCCTAATATCTTACTTAAAATAAACCAATTGTTTGCAATGGAAGGCTTTTATTATAGATTGAGGCCTTCTTTGTAACATTAACACAAAATAATGTATGACATATGTCTATATATTTAATTTTACTTAACACTGTAGACACATACACTCCTTTTTACCGTGTCCCCAAAGCAAATTTTCAGTTTCAATGAGAACTATTTACAATATAATTATAAATAAGTATAAATATGCCTTTATTTTTGTATAGTTCAAGTTAAAATCTCTATAATTATAAATATATAGAAGTATAAGTAGTATAAGTATCTTTATATTCACTTATATAAATATATAAGTGGATTTATCAGTGTTAATTATAAATTTTTTAATTTACTGTGCATGATAATATAAAGTTAAATTGTACTTATTAGGAAATGGCTCCAGCACTAAGTGCAGCAGAGATGCGGCGTCAACAAAAGGTCTGTACAATTGGACATCACAACCTGGAGATACGTTGACAAATCTATGTGGGCAGTGTAGACAGAGACATAGAGAGACAGACAGACAGACAGACAGGGACACACAGAAAAGTTGGCTGCAGAACAGAGGAGTCTTTCCAAAGGTGACAGTCATCATTAGCATTTCCACCCTGTTCCTTTCCACCCTGTTGAGCTCATTTCCACCCTGTTAGTCACATTTTCTTTTTAAATATGTTAATTTGCAGAGTTGAAAAGGATTAACAGCATACATGTTTTTTATTGTGTAAACGTCGAGTATTATTTACCATTTTGGATAAACTGGGTGCACACACGGGACTGACCTAAATAATAAATACATGTTCTACTCAAAAATTCTTGTTTCATTATTATTCAAATAAAAAAACTAAATATGATGGAATAAGGGAAAACGTAAGGCGTAAGAAAAACGAATTATTGTTGAATATTTACATGACTGAGACTGACACTTTGCAATACCTATGTATATGTCCCTAACGGGGGAACGCTCTCACAGTCCATGTTTGAAAAATGCACCCATAATTATTATTATTTAAGTGCTTGAGCTCTGCTAATACAAGGGCCTGAAGGTTGAACACGTCATTTACCTAATATAATGTTAAAAACACGAAAAATGCATTATTTTTTTCCAAAGGTTAGCACATTGAAAAGTCACCAATAGCCAGGAATGACCCACCAGTTGCCTGAAAATATTAATTAGTGATATTATATATTATTAATGAGCATGGGCAGCGGTGGCGTAGTGGTTAGCACTGTTGCCGCACAACGAGATGGTCCCAGGTTCACTTCCGACCCGGTCCTTTCTGTGTGGAGTTTGCATGTTCTCCCCATGTTTGCGTGTGTTCCCTCCGGGTGCTCCGGCTTCCTCCCACTTCCAAAGATGTGCAGGTTAGGTGAACTGCTGACTTTAAA
>OMMV01233412.1:0-10631 GCA_900302635.1 Chatrabus melanurus | reverse complement strand
ACAAAACCACACAACCCTGCTTAAAGGATTTTGTATGAATGTAGCCAAAGCAGACACTTCTTCCTTCTCTCTCTATCTCTTTCAACATACAATGGATATAGAAAGTCTACACATCCTTGGGCTTTTACACATTTTTACTTCTGCTGCTATTTTGAAAGAAAAAAGAATTCAGGCTTCTGTATATTAAAATTTCTACAATTATCCTATTTAAACTCAAACTGAACACAAATCTCTACATGACATAAATTAAATTGAAATATCAAAGCCAAAATATTGGGTTGTATAAGTAAAGGTAACCTTGAGCATAACACAAGTAAATGATGACTTCTACAGCCAGTTTTCTTTAGACAAGTCAGGGGATGAATACATGAACATTTCCAACTTACTGAATATGTCTTGGACTTCATTCACATCAATTATTAAGAAATACAAACAGCATGGTACTCTCTGGTAAATCTGTTTAGAGTAGGCAGTTCTCAAAAACTGAGTGACTGTGCAAGAAGGACACAAGTGAGGGAAGCCACCAAGACACCTCTGTGACAAATCTGAATAAGCTCAATTGTTCTCTGGCTGTGATTGGAGAAACTGGGAATAGTGCAAATTTTGTACTTTGCGCCAACAGTTGCACAAAATCATGATTGAGTGGCAGAGAGAAGAATATTCTTGAGAAGAAGACTTGAAAGTGCAGCTGCAGTTTGCCAGAAGGGACATGGGAGATTCAAGCGTTGATTTGATCTGTTTCCTTATATAGAAGTCCTTCTCTGTTCCACTCCACTGTGATGCTGTGACTGGTGATGTAGACAAAAGCTGCACTATTCCCAATTTCTCCAATCACAGCCAGAGAAGAATGTAACTCCTTCAGAGTTGTTATGATTGTCTTGGTGGCTTCCCTCACTCGTCTCCTTCTTGCACAGTCACTCAGTTTTTGAAAACTGCCTACTCGAAACAGACTTACCATAGAGTGCCATACTATTTGTATTTCTTAATAATTGATGTGAATGAAGTCCAAGACATATTCAGTAACTTGGAAATGTTTTTGTGTGCATTCCCTGACTTGTCTAAAGAAAACTGGCTGTAAAAGTCATGATTTATTTGTGTTATACTAAAGGGTGCCTTTACTTATGCAACCCAATATTTTGACTTTGATATTTCTATTTATGTCATGTTGTGGAGATTTGTTTTTGGTTTGAGCTTAAAGAGGATAATTTTAGAGATTTTAATATACAAAACCCTGAATTATTTTTTCTTTTAAAATGAACAAAAATTAAAATGTGTAAAAGCCCAAGGGTGTGTCAACTTTCTCTATAATAATAATAATAATACATTTTATTTGTGGGCGCCTTTCAGGAAACTCAAGGTCACCTTAGAGCAAATAAGTAAAAACATACATTAAAATAACAATCAAACAATCAAATAATCAAATAACAATCAAATAATCAATAAAATCAATGAGCAAACATTAAAATAAGCAAGAGGCAATGGACTGTACAATGGATCAGAGGGAGTATGCTATACGGAAGAGATGGGTTTTGAGTCCAGATTTAAACGGGGAGTGAGTTGATGTTGCGGAGGTCAGGGTGGAGTGAGTTCCAGAGCTGGGGAGTAGAGCAGCTGAATGCTCTGCTCCCCATGGAAACAAGGCGAGCAGAGGGAACAGTGAGGAGGATCAGAGAGAGCAGGCAGGTGTAGCGATGTGGATGAGATCAGACAGGTAAGGAGGGGCGAGGTTGTGAATGACCTTGTAGGTGAGTAACAGAATCTTGTAGTGTATGCGGTGTGTGATGGGGAGCCAGTGGAGCTGTTGCAGAACGGGTGTGATGTGGTGAGTGAATGGGGTCCTTGTGATGACACGAGCTGCTGAGTTCTGAACCAGTTGTAATTTATGGAGGGTTTTCATATCCACTTTATGTGTTTTTGAAGTTACATGTAGCTTGAAATGAGCTTGTTTTGTCTATTTCTTTCATTTCTAAAGCCTTAGGTCTGATGGCCACCAAGGCCACCACTGCTTTACTTACTAAAACACCTAATTTAACAAATTATTGTGAAGATTTTGGAATGTGGAATTGCGTCAGGAAGGGCATCCGGCATAAAACTTGTGCCAAATCTACATGCAGATCCATGTAGGATCTGCTGTGGCGACCCCAAGTTGAAATTGGGAGAAGCCGAAAGTGGATTATTATTGTGAAGCTTTGAGGGATATGTCAAATTTTTTTGGTTGATCAATTAAAATACTAACATATTGTCTCCGGGAAACAGGTATACACTGTTATTAGTTTAACATGTTAGTTGGCAGTCATATTGCAGGTAGCTTTGACTGATCACCTTGAACTAATATCAAGACACCCTTGTTTGATGAAACACCAGGTAATAGTTTCCAAAGAGAACCATTCAGCACTGCGGAATGCAAAGTGCCCGGGTCACACTGGTTGTGGTGAACCTTTCACAGGAGGTCATTGTCCTCACAGCACCATCCCACATTTACATTACTTGTCAAAAGAAAGCTAAAGAAAGAAATATGAAAGAAGGATGGGATTCTCACATCAAGTGAATCATAGTTATCATTCGCTTAGAGACGAAAGCATTGAACTGTGCCATATTCCGCAGGTGTGAGGTCAAGAAAAGTGGAGATGTAGGGTAAATAAGTATGTAGCATTCAGTGCAATAAAATTAAATAAAAGTAGACAAGATGATCTGCTACTGTTTGTCAATCTTTGCTCTGTTCAAAAACAAAATCCCTTCTGAAATGAAATGTCTGTTTGTGATCCTGACTAGAACTGCAAGTGTTTGAAATGTTGCCACTGAAAGCCAAAGGAAATGCAACGATTCAGCTGCCGGGGCCCTTCTGTCGCGGTCTGAGCCAACAAATTAAGAACGCCTGGCGTACTTTGTGAAATCCTGTTAGGGATACTGTTGATGGGCAGGGACTTTGTCACCATGCAGACAATGGCTTCACTCTCTGCTCCCGGGTCATTTTCATTAATTAAGCAACGTGGCGCTCAGAAGCTAATCCAATCACACAGTGGTCTTTTCTCACGGTTCCAAGCCAGGCTTTTGGGTGACTCTGGTGGATCTGCTGCCTGACACCACAAGCAACACAACAATGCACATTGCCAAACAGAACCGGATCAGAGGGTCTGGCTCTGGAAAGCGTGGAGGAGGCAGAAGAAATCAAAACACCCATACATAAACCGGCTTAGCCACAGTTATCTAAATTCACTGCAGTATGTGCACATTTTATTTAAGGCTTCATGGCACTGACTCGAGACAAAACGGATGAGAGAACACATTTCATTTACAACTCTGACAGTAAGTGTTATGACTCCATTGGATTCAATGACATCATATATTATCCGGCAAGGACATCTTTTAAAGGTCTAATGAGTTTGATTGTAGATTTCTCTCCTCTGTCTCGCACCTGCATCTGATAGAATCATTTCAGTCAATTCACTTTTCACTTTCTTTGACAGTGCATTGACTTGCTATAAAGAGAATACTACCACAATCTTTCAAACAGGTCCCTGAAGTTGTGGCCCACAATTACATTTTACAACTGATTTTAAATCATGCAAAACTGCATCTTTAAATGCCCCTTTTATTGAGGTCATATTGTTCCAAATCAGTTTTTTTTTTACCTTTTACTCTTAAATATGGTTTGGGTCTCATGTTAAACAATCCAAAAGTCCCACAATTCCATGGCTATGCATGTAGAAATTTTCCTGCTATTAGCAAAATTTAAGCATGAAATATCTTGTTTTAGAATTCTGTAAAATATGTCATGCCCAATGATGCGGTATGTGCTCTGTGTGACACGCCCACACAGCCTTTGGAATAAAAAAAGATTTGTTCACATTATGGTGGTAAAATATAATTCCAGCACATCTCCAAGGAATGCCACACTTACCGTGGAGGCTCAGCATATTGAGAGTTTAAATTTATTGAATTGTGACCACACACCGTGCTGACTTTTGTACACTCAGCCAAAAAGTGTAGAGTAGGACAGTAGTTGGGTTTCCATTACAAATCTGCACAAAAGTTAAGCGATATTTTCAGAATGTTGACAAAACACTACAGCGAAATGCACAGAAAATTTCTGTACAGAAAGTGCTGTATACATAAAGTTATTACTGTTGCTGTCGTTGTTCTTGTTTTGACTTGGTTAAAACGCAAGTTCTCTCTTCCCACAGTAGATTTCTATCGATAGTTTCAATTGAATTGGTGAATTCAATAAGGGCCCAACTCCATTTTTAAGAAGGCCACATTTTTCGATAATTTTTCATAATTTTTTTGTTGGCAGATTCTCTTGAAAGTTTGATAGAAATCAAGAGAGCAATTATTTTATCATGTTAAAAATGATTTTCCTTCCAAATAATTATATCCTGTGAATATTAGAACAAAAGTCTTTAAAAAAATAATGGAGTTAGGCCCTTATTGAATTCACCACTTCAATTTAGGAATTTTGTTTGCCAATGTTTACCTAACTTTGAGTCTGTCCCTGAAGAAAGAGGGATTTATAAGCGTTTGCTGGGGCCACCTGAATCCAAGAAACTGGTCTGAAACTTCACAGATATATTTTCTGAAAAAGCAAATAATCCCGCACACTCTGAAAAATGCCTGGAAGGAAGAACTGGGCACCCAGATAGGAGATGATATTTGTGAGCAAGGCTTCAGCAGACCCTCATCTTTTTCTATTAATACCAGGCATCAGTTAAACCAATTCAGTTAAAGTAATTCAAGGTGACACATAGGCTTTATGAATCAAAAAGTAAATTGTATAGCATCTTTCCTACCATTTCCTCTCTATGTGCTAGTTGTTACTCTGCTGAAGGCTCTCTGGCTCGCCTTTTCTGGACATGCCCAAAACTGTGCCATTTTTTATGTAACATATTCAAGTGGTTTTCTGACACGTTTGAACCTGATCCAGAGATTGCCCTATTTGGGTGTCATTTCTTACTAAACCACAATGACTCCGTGCAAAGTACCATTAGGTATAGAATTGTAACAAAAGTCTATTTTAAGACTATGGAAGTCAGACACTGTGCCGCTGTTTAAGACCTGGTTAACTGAGCTGGGTGGTATATTACATATGGAGAAAGCTTGATGATGGACAATCTTGACAAATTTTCTGATATATGGCAGCCATTCCTGGATCACCATGCTCAGCACGATACTGAACCTGACCTGCAACACAATCCACAGTGTGTCATCCACCTTTCTCATTGAGTGAGTATGCTGAGATGTGGTGTGCTAGTGATGCAGTAGTGTAATTTCTTTCTTTTTTTCCCAAAATGCACATAATTGCCACGGAGGACCAGCATTCAATGATACTGAATGTACCACAAGAGATCTTGTGACACGAGAACAAGAGCAAGAGTGAAAAACTCGGCAGTGTGGAGGAGATGAACAGCGCTGCTTACAGGGGGTGTGTGGTTAGCAAGCAGACTGGGGAAATTCAAAAAGTGAAAGCTTAGACTTTAATGGGAAAATAAGTGCCGTTAACATAGTCAAGACAATGGCATAGCTAATGCTAACAAGGTTTAGCAATGGCCACAAAGCAGAAGAAATGTGTCATGCCAGCGACAGTTCTAGATCTGTGCAGACCAGTGTGATGTGTAGAAAGCATCATCGTGATAATATGAATATCCTTTCTATTTAAAGCAACACGCACAGAAACAGGTAATTTCTTCAAAACCTTACAATGAGGGTTTCAAGGATACATCACCTCTGTGCCTACGGGGTCTTTTCAGCTACAAACTTTAATATCTGCTTTTAAGACACCTGATGACCTGTATTCATTTGCTGGAAACCTATATTATATGACCCCTTTAAACCCATAGCAGTCCCACAGTCACTAATTGACTTGACTCATGGAGGTGAAGAAATCCCATCCGATTTCGCCCCAAGAAACCAATGTGCTCAGATCTACATTCCTCAGAAACATCAACACTTTCCTGAGAACACTTAACCTTGACGCAAAAGCAAATAAATTTACAAATCACAAATGTATAGAAAGCTGAGCGATGTTGGCTGACTCGTGGTACTCCCTCTGTCTGTCAGCTTTCTAATGGTTTTCCTATTGAAAACTATCTCAATGGAGAAACCTCACCCCTGCATGGTGTAATGTGCCAATAGGCCATATGCTGCTAACAGTTTGACATATCCCTTCAGACAAAGAGCCGCAGGGATCCTTGGACTAATGGATAAAACAGATCACACCAAAGCAAGAGGAACAGAGAAAAGGCAAACAGCAGAGAGCAATAGAGGTGGAAGACTTGGACAACGATAATGTCAGTGATGTATTTCTTCTTGTTCCCGGTCAGAGAAAGCCCATTTGATTGTAAATCCTTGACAAAAACATTGAATCATGTCCCCTGTTTACTAGTATTTCAGTCCATGTGAAGTCTTTGAGCTTGCATTTGGCCATACGCTGAACTTTGACCTCTGGCCTTTTCCAACCATTAACATCTGTGGCCAGACAAGAAAAGTATAACTCCACTCAACATAGATTCCTGCTAGTCAAAAAGACTAACTTTGATTTTTAAATCACATCTAAATATGTATTTGGAGTCCGAAAACACTCCTGTCTGTTTTACTGTATGTTTTTTGTCACATCCCTGAAACCTTAAATCTTGGCTACACTAATACTAACTTGGCTATACAGCATGGGAGGCATTAATACTTGGCCTAATTTCTGTTGCAAATTCTGCAAACAGTAGGTGGCAGTAGTGACAAAACATACTTCAAACATGAGTCAGGATGACAGCTGTCATATAAGAAGCAACCCTCAAAAGAGAAACTACACAAAAACCCCAGGTCAGGTCTGGTGTCACGGGTTGCCGCATCCAAAACACTACAGAATTGCTTTCCATACTGGTTGGCAAACACCCAAGTAGACAACTGGTCTATGTCCAGCTCCCAAAAGTAGTCATCCATCTGCAGCAGCCAGGTGATACGTGTGCATTCCCATCATATTTTGCAGTTGCTGGGGTCCTCAGTACTGAGGCAACTGACATCCTCTCATGATACAAGTGGTACAACTCATCTAGGTCTCTCGAAGTAACTGTTCATTTGACACAATCTCATTCCTCATGGTACCCATGGATCTTCCTGAGAGACCTAGTACCAAAGACATCCAGTCACTGCCTTAGGTCACTAGTTAGTGCCCAGGTCTCACAGCCATAATGTAAGACTGGAAGCACTAGGACCCAAAAGACTTCGACCTTCATTCTCTTGCAAAGGTATTGGCAACACCAAACACCTCTGTCCAGGGACTCCATGACTCTGTAAGCTCTTCTCAGGTGTTTCTCAATCTCAAAGGCCAAGGACCCAGAGACATAAAATCACTGCTGAGCTAAATGAGTCTCTACAAGTTCGACAATTTCACCACAAACAACAGGTGCATTTGTGGTGGTTGAGTCCAGAAAGTAATTGAAAGCCTGGATCTTAGCCTTGATCCAGGGCAATCACACACCCAGACACTTTGAATCCTCACTCAGCTTCTGAAATGTTGCAATCAGAGCATGCATTGATTCCACAAAGTCAAGGTCAGTAAACCTTTCCTCACTGACAAAGGCATCCAAGTTGTGGGACTTTTAGTTTTAAAGTGCATGAGAACTTTGAATGACTCGGTTATTTTGCATTAAAATCCTTAACCTGAATGATATGGTTGCATGCATACCGTATTTGCTGTAAAAGGCAGAGAAGCCATGCACATAAACCTTTAACAAACAAGAATGTGCTGCAGTTGTAACTCTTCAACTGGGTGGCCTTGTAATTAAAACTACTCAGACTTGTTTGTTTCTGCCAACATAAATAACATCCTCAAAGTGGAAATCTTCACTACCCTACAGCATATTCATTCATGTCACACAAACCACACAAAGAAACAATAACTGGGAGGTGTAACCACTTGCCACACTGTTGCCAGCATTGCTATATTGGTTGGGGAACAATAGCATTGGATGGGTGTAATAGATGAAATTTGGTATGCTTTTGTCAACATTTGGCATTTATACTGGCTGCACCCTTTGTAGCATTGACTTAAATATTGTCCACCATGGCCACTGCAGTGCACAGAAAACATTGATTTCCACAGCTCAACAAAAGTTTCATGCATAGCCATTCAGAGGGACCCGAATTACAAATGTTCTTACACAAACATACATGATAGCGCCTCCATCATTTTTACATGCTGTTGCACTCAGGCAAATGTGATAGCATAAACTGTAGTGTATATTGTACAAATTTACCTTAAAAAACTGTAGCTGTTGCAACAAGGAACTACAAGAAGAAGCAGAGTTGTGTCCTCTGCATTTAACCCATCCCAATTATAGTTAAATGCAATCCAACCACTAGGAGCAGTGGGTAGCCACAGTCCGGCGCCCGGGACTGGGTCCGGCCCCCAACTCCAGATGTAGAGACTTTGCCTTGGTCAGAGAAAAGAACAGGCCCTAATGCGCATGTTTTTTTGATGGTGGGAGGAAACCCACGCAGACACAGGGAGAACATGCAAACTCCACACAGAAAGGAACTGGGCATGGGTGGGAATTGAATCCCAGACCTTCTTGTTGTGAGGCAAGAGTGCTAACCACTGAGCCACTGTGCTACTCAACTATCGAGTTAAGCAGGTTCTAAGGCCAGGAAAACAGTCACTTGAATGAAGCATCAATGGCTGGTGTGGAGATCCACAGTCTAAAGTTCCGTGGAACTATTGCTGTACATGGTGTGTGCCCCCTTGGGTCCTTGAGGCTACAAGAAGCGTAAAACAAGCTTTGGGGGTATGTGGAATTGACTTAAAGCAAATGATAAAAGATTGCTTAATCGCATATAGTCAATGGAAAAATGTTAATCACGTGCAGATATGATTCATTAAAGGTGGAATTAACTGACACAAATATGTTTTGAGCCCTAAATTTTCAAAGACTGCAGGACTTCATAAATATATAGGTGGTAAAAAGGCAGAGACAAAACTCTCCCAAACCCACAGTCTTTGTCAGTGGGGCCGTTGCTAGCTAGCGAAGCCAAAAGCATTCCACACCCCAGCTGCCAAGTGTGTGTGAATGAGGGAAAAAAATTAGGAAAAAAAAAAGAGGAAATCTCATTTTCAGTTTAAATGCAGCTTTAGGCCTGACTGTTGAGCTGCCATTGCTGCCAAAAAAATCTCACCAGAAGTCAATAATGGCTCTCTGAAATGTCGATAAAAATCGCTAGATTATGTGATGACGTAATCACATCTAATTTGCATATGGTGGAAAGCTGAATGGCATCCTGTTTGCTTGAAGGTTGGCTTGTTGGATTATTTTGTTTGGTTGTTGGTTGATTTTTTATTTTGGAAGAGTGGGGGTGGGGAAGATGGGTGGGGACTGTATCGCAGTAATTTTGTGTATATATTTGCTGATTTTGTATTTCTATTATATTCAACTAACTATTTACAATGTTAACGTTTCCTGCTTCAACTCCTATGACCGTAGTCAGGAAGCACAGGGGAGATTGGTCTCACCTCCAGGGCCGAAGTTAGTGCTCACTTCGGGGTTAACTCCCTTCAGGTTTTCCCAGCAGTCGGAAAGCAGCACACGGAAGCTCGACATGGTGTCGAGTAGCTGCAACCTTCATTGACTGACAACCACACGTTATACAGCACATTTACTGCTTTCAATACCGGACACTTTCTTTCTGCTCACTCAAAATCATCTGTCACTTTTCTGTTGTCGCTGCTCTTCTTACACACCCTGATGCATTCACTGTCACTCATAAATCCCTCTCTCTCGCTCTCTCTCTCTCTTACTCGTCCACCCACTCCACATGCACACTGCCCTGTCCCTTAGAGGAGCCACACTGTTCTTATAACAATAAACTGACCGGTTTATGTGGAATACAAGTTGCCAGATTTGTTGCAAGTCGCTAGATAGTATTTTTAGTCGCTAGGGAAGGTCAAAAAGTCGCTAAATCTAGTGACAAAGTCGCTAAATTGGCAACAGAGTGAGCTGCTGAATTAACTCTTCATATATTGTGGTTGTCCTTTAATAACTAATTTACCATTAGAAATTGCATTTTCTTCTCCTTCAGATCTGTAGGCGTCCATTTATTCTGTTAAAACTAATTACTAATATACGCTTTCAGATTATGTTTACACCTGTGTAAACATTAACAAATGTGTAAATATTATCTATAAAGCTATCAATTATAGAGGATTTAGGGTTTGACAGCAGTGATGAAGAACACAATCTGAGGAACAACTGCAGGATTAAGCCAAAAGACTCCATAGACGGAGTCAACACATGGAAAGCTACCATTGAACTACCCAATATTTTTACAACTGTCGGCTTGAGATTAGTGCAGCTGACAGACGACATGCGGGTGTTGATGGAATTCGTGCTAATGCTGGCAGCCCAAGTGTGCCGCGTTCGCCTCAGCCTGGTCACGGATACTCCCACCTGGGTATTGAGCAAGCCTGTGCTGAGACAGCTGCCCAGAGAAAGCACCTTGCCAGCACAGCTCAGTAGGTCACTGTGGGCGTACGTGAGTGCCCACAAAGCTTTCTCACTTACTGCAATGAAAAACAACAGCAGAAAAAAAAAAAAACAAGCAGGGACTTTGTTGGATTTCACAGCATGGGAAGTGTGGGATGGGGTGAA
>OMMV01233392.1:0-16433 GCA_900302635.1 Chatrabus melanurus | reverse complement strand
CGCAAAATGCAAAACTTGCAATATGCACAATTTCTCCAGTCACAACCAGAGAAGCCTATAACTTCATCAGAGTTGGTCATGGGTGTCTTGTTGGCTTCCCTCACTAGTCTCCT
Organism: Chatrabus melanurus; assembly: GCA_900302635.1. NCBI lineage: Eukaryota > Metazoa > Chordata > Actinopteri > Batrachoidiformes > Batrachoididae > Chatrabus > Chatrabus melanurus. The sequence goes on along the minus strand of OMMV01233392.1, from coordinate 16,320 downwards.
TCTTGCACGGTCACTCAGTTTTTGAGAACTGTCTCCTCCAGACATATTTACCATACAGTACCATACTGTTTGTGTTTCTTAATGATTGATGTGAATGAAGTCCAAGAAATATTCAGTGACGTGGAAATGTTCATGTATCCATCCTCTAACGTGTCTGAAGAAAAGTGACTATAAAGTGATGATTTATTTGTGTTATACTAATGGGGGAACATACTTATTCACACTATTATTTTAGGTTTGATATTTTTATTTAATTTATGTCACATTGTAGAGATTCGTTTTCACTGTGAGTTTAAACAGCATAATTTTAGACATTTTATTATGAATAAGCCTGAATTCCTTTTTTTAGTTTGATGTCATAAAAAAATTAAAAAGTGTAAAAGCTCAAGGGGCACAAATATTTTCACATCTATCTATCTATCTATCTATCTATCTATCTATCTATCTATCCACTCACTGTATTTTACATGTCTAGGCTACATGCCTAGGCTTTTCCAAAAGCTGAGGAATACAGTATGCTCACTAACATTCAGTAATGTTTAATTCCCTTAGAAAGTATTAAGTGTTTTGATATTTCAGCCAACAAAAGTAAAAGCTACAGTTAGCAACATACAACCCCAAATCAGAAAAAGTAGGGATAATATGGAAAATGCAAATAACAAAATAAACAAAAACAAAAACAAAAACCACAGTGATTCTTACATTTACTTTGACTTCTATTTCATTGCAGACCGTATGAGCCGATGGTATTTCATGTTTTTTTCTGGTCAACTTCATTTCAGTTGTTAATATCCATCTGTTCCTGCATTTCAGGCGTACAAAACATTCCAAAAAAAAAGTTGGGACACTAGAGCATTTACAACTTTGTAATGTTGCCATTCCTTCTTACAACACTTAAAATATGTTTTGGCATTGAGGATACAAGCGATGAAGCGTTTCAGGAGTTATTTTGTCCCATTCTTCCTGCAAACACGTCTTAAGGTGTGCAACAGTACGGGGTTGTCGTTGTTGCATTTTTTTATTTCAAAAACCAGTGTTCTGGTGTCTGGTCCTCCTGTCAATTGGGAACCCACAAAGAGGTCTGCAATATTGGAGCTGAGCTCCTCCAGGCGGGTGGAGATGCTGTTCTCCTGGCACTGCAAACAACCTGTTTCAATCTGGGAGACAAGTATCATTGCTGCGGACTGGAAGAAAGGACTTGGTGTCCCACCCTGGAAAGGAAAATGTGATTACCTGGATTGTAACAACTACGGATTTTTCCAGGCTTCCTGGAGTCAGCAAACAGAAGTGTATCTGTATGAGGTGAAACTGTGGACCTTGTAGATTGATTCTCTGCAGGAGAATGAAGGTCCAAGTCTTTAGGGTCCTGGTGCTTCCTGTCTTACTGTATGGTTGTGAGACTTGGACGCTAACCAGTGACCTAAGGCAATGACTGGATGTCTTTGGTACTAGGTTTCTTCGGAGTATCCTTGGATACCACTGGAATGACTTTGCATCAAATGAGTGGTTACTTCAGAAGGGCATATCACTTTTGTAGTGAAGGAACGTCAACTGACATTTTGGCCATGTGGTGTATTTGTCTGGGCATGATCCAGCACGTTGGTGCCTCAGTGTTGAGGACCTCGGCGACTGGAAAAGGCCAAGGGAACGCCAATGTTTCAGATTGATGGTTATTTTCAAGAGGTGGGGACGGACCAGTTGTCTGCTTTAGTGGAACCATCCAGGACCTGGAGTGGTTTCATGGTGTGGTGAATAGAGTGAAGCACACCACCAGTGTATGCTCCCAGACATGACCTGAAATGCAACAATGAAACCAATCAATCTCATCAAACCAGTAAGAATCAAGTCAAGCCTGGGAGCTGCGCTCATGCCACGCTTTACCATATCCACAACACCACGGAACCACCCTGGGTCCTGGATGGCAACCACCCAGGCAGGTTCATCTCCACATCTCTAAAGGTAACCATCTATCTGCTGCAGCCAGGTGAAGCGTGGGCCTCCCCTTGGCACTTCTCCAGCCACTGGGTTCATCAACACTCGGGCACCTATGTGCTGGATCATGCATATAGAAATGCGCCACATGGCCAAAATATTAAAGCTGACACTCCCTCACAATGCAAGTGATACATATCTTCATCTCGCCAAGTAACCTCTCGATTGATACAAAACTATTACAGCAGTACCCAAGGATCCTCTGAAGAGACCTAGTACCAAAGACATCCAGTTGTCTCCTTAGGTCACTGGTTAGCGCCCAGGTCTCACAACCATACAGTAAGACAGGTAGCACTAGGACCCTAAAGACTTGGACCTTCTTTCTCCTGCAAAGATATCGGCATTGCAAAACACCTCTGTCCAGTGACCTCATGACTCCATAAGATCTTCCTAGGTGTCTCTCGATCTCAAAGGCCGAGGATCCAGAGACATGAATGTCTCTACAAGTTCAACACTTTCACCACATACAGATACACTTCTGATGGCTGAGTCCAGGAAGTCATTAAAAGCCTGGATCTTAGTCTTGATCCAGGACAATCGCAAACCCGCAGACTCTGATTCCTCACTCAGCTTCTCAAGCACTGCTATCAGGGTATCCATTGATTCCACAAAGATCACAGCATCGTCCACGAAGTCGAGGTCAGTAAACCTTTCCTCGCCAACAAAAACACCAGAGTCGATGGTAACCAGTAAGAGATCAATGTTTATCATTTGATAACTAGATCACTAAACTTAAACCTTGTGGTCAAACTGAATACATCTGTTTTATTTTGACTGCTAATGTTATGAATTATGTGTCCTTCATGCTCTATCAGCATTTGTTGTAAAAAAAAAACAACAAAACCTGTAATTATACAGTGAGTACTTACATAATAAAATTTTTATGGTATGTACATTTAATAAGTAAAATAAAAATGAATTCCAGTGAAATTATTATCCAAATCCAAAACGATGTGTCCAGGTCCACTAAAATGTTTGGCTGAAGTGTATTTTGTTTGTTTTTTTCACATTTGTTGTGTTTTTTCCATGAATACTTTGTTGTGTTTGTGTAAATATTTAAATTTTAAATGCAGTTTCTTATTTAATGTGTGCAATAAATTAGTTTTTAGTTTGTGTACCCCGTACTTCAATCATTGGAGCCAATGTAAAGCCTTATTTGCAAACATGTTCACTGTCCTCCACAGATTGATAGATATTATGGATATTGATAAGTATAATCAATATGAAGCTGACTTTATTTATTTATTTTTTTAAAACAACAGTGACCAGAGTTCTGCTTTCTGCAAAACCATCCCGTTTTTTTGGAGACTCCTCTTTGGTCCACGTAGGACGTAGAGTTTGCTTACCGAACATTCTCGTTGGGTGCTGTGATGACCTTCTTGATGGCTGCACATTCCTGCTTATGTTCGTCCCAGCATGCAGTCTGGCAGGTACGGTTGCAGTAGTGGGCAAACTTACACTGAGCACAGCGGTGCAGGTTGGCCTGATGCCGGAAACAGCTGTGGCAAACCTGAGAGGCCAAGCTGACAAGGAAACACACAAAACACACACATATATAAACACTATGAACTTCATAGTTTGATTTTAAATTTTCCCTGTGATTAGCAGGACAAGCACAGACTCAGTGAATGATGGGGCCGCAAAATTTCCACGAGTAACTCTGTAAAAACGTCTGCATCTTCACCTCTGAAATTTATTGAGTTCTGATCGATACAGGTGAGGACTGAGGTGAACCTCCTATTTTGGGCCATGTTGCCATCTTTTAACATGCACGGTGACCATAAGATATAATAAAGACAGCCAGGCCAATGAAGTTGCTTGTGAAGCCTTGTTGCCATTCACAGCCTCCTGGTGGCCACTGTTGCTTATATAATTAAAAATGACAGCAACAGGTGACGATTCAAAACCCTACGATGGATGTTCATGAAGCAGAGCTGTGTTATGACTGATGGGGAACATTGGCTTCTGTCCATTAGCGACACAGACTCACCCACTACTCAAGACGAACTTATTGTCAATGATTACGTTCAGACATGTTTGCAGCTTTATCCACACATCTCAGCTAAAATAACAAGATGTAACTATTGTTTAATTACTGCATTTTTACCACCAGTATGCTTTTGATTTTCCTGCAAACTGCATATCGATTGGTCCAAATGTTTATTACTGTCAGGTTGCACGGCAGGAATTGAACCCAATCGCCGGACAACACAATCGCTTGCAGGTGAAGTGTGGATTTATATACAGCACTAGGAATCAGATTTGATACATTTTATCGATATCAATACCATTATCGATTCAGCCTATCACTCCAATTCTTTTTCAATTCCCTCATCAATTCCTGAACAATTTTCTGTGTGGAAACATGAAGGCCTACAGAAGTTATCAGCATCAATGCAGTTGTTCTCCTGGTTGCTGGACGCAGAATTTGACATCATGACGTTGCCTCTGAAGTCATAACACCTGAGCTTGCCACATGGAACTGACAGAAAAACATGCCGGCATTGATAAGAGGAATTGATAACCTCTGACACATACGATTCCGATGGATTGAAAAATTTGGGACTGATTCTCAAGTGGAACAGGTTCTCGATTCCCATCCTTATACAGTGCTGGGATACAGTTTGAATGGAATAGACAGACTTGATGAAAGCTGACAAACAGCATAAACAGTGGAACAACTGGCAAAACTGTCCCAGAACACAAGAACAGGTGTGAACAGGCAGGAACAATGACGCAAAACCAAGATGGGGAAAAAACAAACAAAGTGCTCCAATGTGAAAACCAGGCATAGAACTCTGATGTCATATCGACATAATGATCCGACAACCACCAACTGAAAACCAGGTACTAAAAAATAGTGATTAATCATTTATGACAAAAACACAAGACAGGTCTGTGAGTTAAACAAGACACAGGTGTGTAAACAGAACAAAAACAAGGCAACGGTGCACACAAGACAATCCACAACACTGAAACACAGGGAGACAGACGGCTGTGCAACACGAGGGAAAAACTACAGCAGCACTCAAACATAAATCAAACTGTAAAAACACACAGACACAAATGCAATTACCCTACCCTGAGTACTGCCGCTGGCCTGCAGGGTATTTGTCAGGTTTCACCCGTGTCTGTCTCTCTGTGTACAATATAACTCTGAAGCATGTGAGCAGATTTTCACCAAACGTGGCAGGATGTAGGCCTGCAGACGATCCCCAAAAACTGCCTTAAAAATGGCGGAAATGGCAACTATCGTACAACAAGCTAATTTTGATATTTTTGAAAGTATATGTCCCAACAACATCACAGATAAAATGTACCCAGAATTCCTCTGGGGGAACGTGTTCGAATGACGTAATCAATATGGCGGCCCACATTTTCACTTTTTGTGTATAGTATATAATGCTGACTTTTCCCCCGTGTTTATTTAGCATTTATGAGCGAATCAACGAATCGTATCCCTCTAAAAACATACTGAGGGTGTACTGAGGTTAATCCATTAAATTAGAAGTTTGTAATATTTATCACCACATGCTTTCAATACGGCCGCCCAAAGTGAACAAAATTTGAATTCTATACTTAATTGGCATTTACATGAATATAATCACTAAGAGGCTGTGTATAAATGTTAAAGTTCAGTCAGACAACTCACGTTAATCTTTATTTAAACACAGCATATACTTAGAGTTTGGCGTCTGGGCTCCGACCACATCACTCCTTGCAGATAAAGCTTTACGATAATGAGGAGTGATGATTAGGATCCATCTATATATCCCCCGTCGGAGCCCTACAGGTGGAAGCTGGGGTGGAGGAGGGGTCGAGCATGACCGATGATGCACCAACGTTGCGGCGTATGTTGGACAGGGGGAACGGAGCTGAATAGGTTGCCTTATATAGTCCGCCTTATTGCAGGGTGATGATTGGAGGTTACGTAGGAGGGAAGCGTGCGAGTTGTGTACATGAATCAACTCGAGTTGTCTGCCACAAGTAGCTCACTAGTTTGCTCCATTTATGGGTTTATTTTGCAAAAATAAAATATACTTTCCACATCTGTAATAATCTTGTCCATGATTGTCATTACTAGGTATCATATTGTATGGTTTGAAATGAGTAGAATACTCTAATGATTGTATTTTAATTGGTCATTTTCGTGAATATAGTTACACACATACATGTAGCTATGCAATATTCAACTACCCACAGCAAACTTCAGCATACTCTCTCCAATACACATTCACACCTAACGCACCCAACCCACCACCCCCCTCACACACACACACACACACACACACACACACACACACACACACACACCCTCCATTCTTCCGTTCCCTCCCTCCAGACACAAACATATTTTCATCACGGTTACCAGAAGTATGCATTAAATTGTATAAATTACTTGATTGCGCTGTAAATCGTGTGTGACAACTTGCAAAAGAAAACTAACAAATCTCTTTTGAAAATATATTCCTTTTTCTCTACAGCTTCACGTATATCCAGAATAGTGCCTGATAGAATTGCCCTCGATTAAAGATTTTTACAAGGCAGGCACACTTTGAAAAACGCAAGTTAGCAGTTTCTGAAATTTTTCCAAAATTTGTTTGTACTAATGGTTTTCCTTTTTACTTTATCTAACTTGCCTTTTCGTTTGGATTTTGTTAATTTGTATTATAATTGACTGCAATATTTTTCACTTTTGTCTTTCAGAATTGAAAATCATTTTAAATTTTTTGACACTTTTGTGATGCAGGGCTTTGCAGGAGAAAATAAATTGTCATATACTTCTCACCAAAGTATTTTCTCCTCATCCTCCACTGACAAACATTCATTTGCATGTGTCATTTTAGTTGACCATTTTTTACATCATATTTATTTGTTTTGGCAATGGACGGGATGATCATGTTCCATGACTGAATAAAGGTGGTTGCTTTATCTATCAAGCAAATTTCCACGTTTAGATGGTCAAAGGTAACAAATAGATGACAGTATTACCATAACACTTCATTAAAATGAAATATTGAAGAAGAATAAAACCAGTAAGGAGATGAAGAATACAAAGAAGAAATCGAAGAAGAAGATTACAAAGAAGAATACAAGACGAAGAATAGGAATAAACTAATTTCCCAGAGGTTGGACCTAAAAATTTGAATTTAGCTTCCTACAATCTATTAAAAAACATCTCCTAAACCTTTTGCCCAAGTTCAAAAATGAGACCTCTATTTCTAACCCTACTAATGATTTTATGTATTAAGATATGTGTAAAAATGGCCGCCATATTGATGACATCATTTGAATATGTTCCCCCTGAGGAATTCTGCGTAAATTTGACCTGTGATATTGCGAGGACCTATACCTTCAAATAATACCAAAATTAGCTTGTTGTACGATAGTTGCCACTTCACCAAGAAAATTCACCCTCAATCTGCACACCTATATTCCTTGGGTGAGTGTCTCCAGATGATTAACCTTTGGAGCAAATCAGTCAAAGGATAAAGTCAAGGTCGCCAAAAATATAGACTGAAAACACATTCAAAGCTAATATCAATCAGCTAATCATTTGTCATTACATGCTATAACATTACATGAAGTGACATCACTCTCGTCCACAAAACACATTTCCCGGATATCTGAAAGCAACAGGGCCAGATTAACAATATCTACCTAACTGGCTTTGTAACTGCCACTCCTTTATCTTGCAATGACTGTGATTCTCTTACAGTGCAGTCTGATGTGCCATATGTGTCATATGTGTCATATTTTCAGATGAAACAAACAATTCAACTTGATGCAAAACCCCCAAAGTTGTTATGCAGTGAATATTGATCTGTTCCATCAGTGGTTCCAATCCCTAGTCCTCAGAGACCCCCAAACACACATTTTTCATCTTTCGCTGCTCTGCCAAAAGCAGATCAGCTCATTCAGGTGTCTTATCAGATTATCTCTTGATTGGCTGAGCCTCTCTCACTTCACCATCCGTCTCCATCTCACCCTGTCCTCAGCATCTTCTGCTGTCACACCAACCACCTGCATGTCCTTCCTTAACACATTCATAAACCTCATCTTTAGCCTCCCTCTATCACTCCAGCCTCCTCTCAACCTGCTCCCTACTCCCACTACAGATCACAATGTCATCTGCAAACATCATAGTCCATGGAGACTCCTGTCTGATCTCATCCATCAACTTGTCCATCACCATTGCAAACAAGAAGAGAGCTGATCCTTGATGTAATCCCACCTCCACCTTGAACGCATCTGTCATTCCTACTGCACATCTCACTGCTGTCACACTCTCCTTATACATATGCTGCACCACCCTCACATACTTCTCTGCCACTCCAGACTTCCTCATACAATACTACAAATCGTCTCTTCGCACCCTGTCATAAGCTTTCTCTCAATCCAACATACAATGCAACTCCTTCTGACCTTTTCTAGACTTCTCCATCAGTACTTTGAGTGCAAACATTGCATCTGTAGTGCTCTTTCTCAGCATGAAACCATGTTGATGCTCACAGATCTTCACCTTTTTTCTAAGTTTTGCTTGGAGTCAAAATGGCGTCAACTGGGGGTCAAAAATCAAATTAATCATCTTGTCACGTAGAATCCAAAAATACATAGTTTGACCCATCTCCGACCTTCCGTTATGTCTCTATGACTGGAAATAGTTTGGCAAGTTTGGCTTTTAACTATATGTTTTCTGGGATGTGAAATCCAACTAAACAACTTTTAAAACCCAAAATGGGATTCTTAGTCTTGAAATTTCAAAATGCATATCGAAAATAATGAATATTTCTAATTATGTGCAGGTATTATATATTATATCTTGTGCGCCGACACGGCTTGTAATGTTTCAATGTAGCGCAAGCCTCCAATGTGTGCTGTCCTTAAAACTGGCCTGGTGAACATATTGTAATAAAATAGTAATATTTTGAACAAAATATTTGAAACTCGTTTAAGCGAGCCATTACAATGTTTGAATTTAAAACTAACCCGGAACAACTTGTAAACAAAAAAAACAACCTTTAAATTGAAACATTAGAAGCCATGTTGGTGCCCAAGATCAAGTTAGTAATACTTAACCTTAATTTTGAAAAATCCAGATTAAGACTGCCATTTTAGATTTTAAAAGTTGTTTAGTTGGATTTCTCGTCTCAAAAAACATATAGTTAGACACCAAAATTGTTCAAATCGGACAAGTTTTACGGTATTGGTAAATTTGATCCCCTTTCCATGTTTCTGGTCATAGTGACGTAACGGAAGGTCGGAGATAGGTCAGACTATATATTTGTGGATTCTGCGTGACAAGATGATTAATTTGATATACTTTTTGAAGGGATTGGAATTTTGATCCCTAGCAAAAACTGCTGACCGTTTTGAGAGGGATACCCAAGTCAAATTTTTTTAGTATCCTTCAGGCAACCCAAAACCACTTTCAAACCTTGGTCCCCCTGAAAGTGTCACGGGAGATTAAGATTGATCTTCTACTAATGTGCTCGTGTCAGGAGGAGGTCGATGTTTGAGGAGATTCACGGTGTGTGCAACACAAAGATCCTTGTGTGTGTGTATCCTTTGTGTGCATTTTTGTTCTAAAATAAACTAATCTGTTGCTTCAAACAGTGCTTAGCACTGCTCTCCCAGAGCAAGAAGGTTCTGGGTTCAATTCCCTCTAAAAGCCTCTCAGTGTGTGTCTGTGTGTGTGTGTGTGTATGTGTGGCTTTTCTCGCAGACTGCAAAGGCCAAATAGTGACTCTAAATTGACCGTAGGAGTTTCTGTCTGTCTGTCGGTGTGGATTAGCTGTTTGACCCATCCAGGTAGTCCAGCTTCTTGTCCGAAGTGCACCGGGGCAGAATCTCACAGCCCTGAACAGGAGACGTAGAAGTGACTGGATTGTTGAATCCAAGTTTTGGAACCTGACAATGAATTTTGTTCAGCTTATTAAAGCTTACGTCGTACCTTGACTGCAGATTTCACACAAAAAAACTCTAAAGTGTGCAAGTGAACACACACACAGAGTCGGCAGAGGTGTGTGTGTAAACAGTTTACCTAAAGAGACATTGAACAGAGCTGTTAATGCGTCTGCTGACACACACACACACACACTGGGTAACTTGCAGGTCTTTTGTCTGTGGACTTTTGGACAGCTCGTGTGAGACAGACTGTCTCAGCGCTGTGCTGGACTGTCTCACTGAGCCAGCATGCTGCAGTTCACAGCTCTTATATGGCTCTAAGGCGATGCTACCAGATCCGCCGGACATTCCAGACACACCGGGCTGCACTCAGCATTCGTGCACACACGACAGAAACGCTCAGTAAACAGCCACAGCACGGCTGTGTTCAGTGCTGAGTGCATGTTTGAAATCATGCTTGATTTGAAAAAAACCTTTGAAGACAAAAACTAAGAAGAAACGACAACTGACAGACGATTAACCTAAAAGTCAAATTTATATTCTTCAACCAACACAGTGAAGATAAACGAGCCGTTGACTCATTAATTCAGGAAGATTCTTCAGCATCATCAATGAGTGCTGTCGTACACATATAGTACTTTTTTGATTGTCATTTCCATCTCAAGAGTTTCTTTGGTTTAAATAAACAAAGCAGTAACATACTCTACTTTTAAGGAGAACTTGTGGATCTGGATATAGAGTTAGAATCGGTTGAGGAACCCTGGCCTGTTGTTGCAGAACAGATTGTTTGCAGTTTGTCGGTCAGATCTCTAAATCCATTTCCTGCCTGTACACGGTGTCTGACATGCACAACAACGAGCAGCAGTCTCATACCTGTCAAAGACCACAGCGGCAAAGCTGGGCTCGGCAAAGACCACTTCTCCAGGTTTGAGGTCTCTGGTGGTCCTCAGACCTCGGCCCTTCTTCCCAGCATCGAACAGTTCCACGCTCTCCATCTTCCCCACAGTCATTGTGCCGCCAGACAAAACACAGGAAGGACAAAGTGTCTGAGGGTGGGGCGGGATGAGGCGCTAACAAATCTGCAAGGAGTGGAAGCTTCTCACAAACGTTCAAGAACACTTGCTCCTCTCTCCTGATCAATCCCAAAATAGCTTTGTGCCCTCTAGGGGTTGTACCACCTCAGTAGGCAGGGGGTGAGCAGTGAGAGATGAGAGGAGCTGGGGGGACACGGGGGGTGTCGTCCCCTTGTTTGGGTTGGTTCCTGCTGCGGTATTTTGGTCCGGGCAGCTGTGGCTGTCTGTCAACTAATGACAGGAAACAGATACACAAACTGTGGTTCGCACACGGATTCAGTCTCAGACTCTGTGGTGTGATTTTATTTCTCGAGGAGCAGAACACATCCTGTCACTGTGACACATCCATGATCCTGTCGATGAGCCCAAACACCCATGAGCCAGGAAACTTCAGGTGGTCACCTGTTACTAACGGGTGCAAACCCTCTGACACCGAGGCGTTCACGTGCTTGTTTCAGCTGGATCATTAGTAGGATCACTGCAGTCTACCAAATAATGTTTATTTCTTGCCGCCGGCGACCAATCAGCGATGCCTTTTACGCTGTGACATACGTTCATGATTTGATGTTTTTTGCAGCCATCTGCTGAAGGAGGCAAATTTGTTTTGACATAAATTTGGTTTTCTAACAAGCAAAGATGAACTAACTCAATTCACTGCATCTCAAGTTTGAACAAGCCAATCACAGCTCAGTATGCAAATTGACTAATGACAGTGCAGACTCAAATTACCATGATGGTGGGCGTGGCTTGAGGAATGCTTTATCTGCTGTACATTTCTCGTTGATGTGGCAGGAGTAGACGTGCATTCAGTTTATTCAGTTTACTGAAAGATTCTGTGGGGAAAATATAGGACGCAATAATATTTTAAAGATATTTTTATACACCTTTGACGAGCACCACAGACTACCTTAAGCCTTTTTGAATGCTTGATGTCATTTTTCTGCTCATACTAAAGCATCACTTCCTGAATGTGTTTCACAATAAAAGCACCTCATGTTGCCTTACGTAGAGTGCTTACATGTAATAACAATTTTGGAACATGGAGACACTCCCAGTGCACTTGGTCCACACACGAGATGTCACTATAGCAACCCACACCATCAAGAAGCGATCGATGCTAATAACTTGTTTTTTTACAATGTTGCAACAACCTGGAATCCCTGCTGATATTTTGCAATGCAGCCACTTTTCTGATGACATCAGGGTACGATTTTTAAGTCCAGTCTTTAAAGGCCGGTTGCCTGGCCAAGAGAAACTGCACGCTGACCTGTCAAAAGTTTCTCTGTCACTCTACCTCTCTCCTCTCACACCATTTTCACTTCTATTCTATCTCTCCCTGTAAGCTAGTAGCCTGGCTTGAGAAAAAAACCTATCCCAGCGGTCATTGGGCAAAGAAGCGGGGCACAAGCACACCTTCATTGTTTCATTTCAACTCCATTGTTATTGTGTACAGAGGCAAAATTACAAAAATTGGATCCAAATATCCAAAATTATGTCCAAATACTTATGGACCTGCCCATATACTTAATTTAAAATAATTTAATGGTAAACATCCCATTCACAACAATTGTGAAACCTTTTCCACATATGCCGGATGTGTCACAATTGATGCTTTTGATCATGTCTCTGGTGTCTGTTTTCTGCTCTTCCGGGTCTTCTTTTCATATTTCTCTCGCATGTTATATTGTATTCTCTGTGTGTTTACCTTTTCTCCTCATGAATTGTCCTCCGTGGTGCTTTTTTTTTTTTTTGCAATACGTCTGGTCCTTGTTTGTTTCCATCGGCTTTACTTCCTGTTTCACTGGCACTTGGACTTCCAGTTTCACATGAACGCTCACGTCCTCCTGTGATTGCGTCACACACTATTTAACCATCCACAGCCCTTCACTCCAGTGCCAGATTGTCCAGCTTCTGTGCCTGCTCTCTCGCGTACCTTCTCCATGTTTGATCTCCAGTTGCTGACCTATGCTGCCTCCTTTTGTTTTTTGACTCTTGCCTGCTGTTTATTGAATTGTTTGCCTGGTATGTTTGATGACTGTGTATTAACCTTCTGCCTGCTCATCTGGTTAACCTGATTGCGGTTTCCCATGCAAACACTGTTGCCAAGCGGACTGTCTTCCTGTTGTGCTTTGACCTACAGCCTACCTCATCAGTTAATGCACCAGTCTGTTCCTACATGGACAGTTGAACGGACTGCTGCTATTAAGTGTGCTGAAGTGTAACTGTAAATAAATCCACTGAACTTTTACCACCAGCATGTTTCTCTGCTCTGGGGTCCTCGATTGTGCGAAAACCATTACAGGATGGGAGTTGGAATTCAAGTTTAAAAGTATAGGAACAATACTGAAAATACTTTTTTGTAATCTGAAGCCACACTGGCTCTCTGGGAGCTGTTCTTCTGTGATGGTAGGCATCAGCCTATTCTACTCTTGCAAGGATTTTTCCTGCGGTGGAAAGTAGAGTAATCCCCCAGTAGTTGGGAGCAGTCAGACTTTTCCCCTTTGTTCTTATACAGGGTGATGATAACTGCATCACGTAGGTCCTGTGGTAGCTTGCCAACCTCCCAGCAGTGGGTAAAAAACTTGTGGAGTTTGGTGTATAAGGCTGGGCCCCCATGCTTCTAAATCTGTGGTGGAATTCCATCTACACCTGCTGCCTTGCCACTTTTCAGCTGCTCTACAGCCTTGGCAGTGTCTTCTAAAGTTGGAGTCTCGTCCACTTATGTATTCACTGGTTGCTGCGGGATTGCAAGAATTGCAGAGTCATGGACTGTGCGGCTGGTGCTAAAGAGAGTCTGGAAGTGTTCAGACCATCAGTTGAGGATGTCTGTAAGACAAGTGTCTGGCCATCTGTGCTGCACAAAGGGCTCTGGCCCTGGTCTGATGGGCTGTACACCACCTTCAGGACTTAATAAAACCCCTGTAGGCACCAGAGTCTGCACAAAGCTGAGTTCTTTCTGTGAGGTTGATGCACCATTCATTCTGGATTTCTGGAAGCTTGCTTTGGAGTTTGCTGCATACAAGACAGAAGGCTGCTTTCTTTTCTGGACAGGATGGCTGATCAAGGTGAGGCTGATGGGTGGAACGCTTCTTTGCCAGCAATTCCTGGATCTCCTGGTTGTTTTCATCAAACCGGTCTTTCTTTTTCTTTGACAAGAACGGCAGAATTTTTCAGAGGTCTGCAGGATGCCATTTTAAGGTTTTTCCAAAGCACTTCTGGAGAGGGGTCTATGGGGTAGCTGAAATTCACAAGTCTTGACTGGAGATTTGCCAGAAAGTCAGCTTTCACTTCAGCTGATTGGAGGTTGCCAACCTGAAGTTTCTTCCTTGGGGTGCCTCCTCTCTTGGGCTTGGGCTTGAAGTGGATGCTGCATTTGCCGCAAACAAGCCAATGGTCAGTTGGACACTCTGCGCTGGGCATCACTCACATGTGTAGAACATCTCGAAGGTCCCTCTGGCAGATCAAGATCAGTAAGGTGCCAGTGCTTGGATGGAGGGTGCATCCAGGTTGTCTTCAGACTGTCTTTCTGATGGAATATGGTGTTGGTAATTGTGAGTTGCTGCTCTGTGCAAAACTCAAACAGAAGGAGACCATTTTTGTTGGAGTTTCCATGTTTTCCAAGCACTCCCTTCCAGGCTTCTGAATCTCAGGCTACTCTGGCATTGAAGTCGCCAAGTATAAAGACCTTGTCCTCTGTTAGAGCATTCTGTAAGAGGATTCACAGGTCAGTGTCAAACTTGTTCTTTTCTGCATAATTCACCTGAAGATGTTGTCGTCTCCAGTCGACATCAGACAGCCCATACACCTGCAGTGTATGGGCTTCCAGTGCAGCTTCCAGTGTTATCTTCCACCTGCTGTTTTCGTCCCTTTCCCATCACTGCAGGACTTGATGAATGGTCAGGAGGGGGGAAGGGGGATGGTTTGTATATGTGGGTGTGTCCTTTGAGCCAGCACAGTGGAGTTTTTAGGTGAAGTGTAGTGTGCGCAGTACTGGCCCAACCCTTTACACCTGGGGTTCATCTGCCATAGCCTAGGAAGCTAGGACAGTGACAGCGATGTCCACATGATGTAGGTTTCACATCAGAGTGTCCTTCTCTTATACCGGCTGCCAGCCAAGGTAAACAAACCTGGTCTGCCCAGAGGTTTGAAATCAGGTGGACTGTCTTCCAAGGCTGTGGAGCTCCATCTACCTGAAGCAACTGCTTTTAAGGCGCCAGTTACCTGCCTTCGCCCCTTCTCCTTGTCAGTGGAAAACAGCTCAGCCGGATGTATATCTAAGCAGAGCATATGAGTGTAGGAGAGTGTGAGTGAGCGCTGAGCGGAACGGATGGATTTTTGCCAGAGCGTGGAGCGACATATTTGAAAAAAAAAACTGGAGCGGCACTTTATGCTTTGCTCCATCTCGCTCCACTTTCACATGTGTTCATTTGGCGAAGCGGTAGGTGGGGTGTCATGGTGGCAGTGTTAATGTGCAGATGCATTATGTGAGAGCACGCGGTGTGGCACGCATGGTGTGAGAGTGCGTGAAAGCACGCAGCTACATGACGCATGGTGCACGGCTGTGAGCATGTGGTGATTTTTCAAAATGTTGTGAAGAAATTAAAATGTTTCAAAGCCCAAGGGTGTGTATACTTTCTAAACCTGCTGTAGGTGCAAATGCGTAAATGCCCCACCATCACCGTTGCAACATGGTTGGAGCCTTACAGAGGGCAAATGCTTGCCAATACGATATTCTATTCACAGCCAGCACTTCCCAGATTCTTGCATAATGTTGCAACTATTAGAATCACCCAAGATTCAGATTCTAGTGATAGTGATTCTGATTCTGATGGATATGACAGCAACATCAAATTGTAAAATGGATCTGTGAGTAAACTGAAATGGAAGATTTATATCGGCAACAATGATTTCAGCAGCCATATTGGAATTTGAAGGTCAAGGGTACCTGTAACAATGTTAAAGGTTGCTGCATTGAATTTGCCATGCAAGAAAACATATTAGAAACCAAACTTACGAAAATCAAACCATATTAGCTACATTTGCAATGTTGTCCTCAAGTCAAAAGTCCGGTGACCTTTGAACGTTTTTAGCCATAGTGCCCTCAAATAAAGTCAGATCACCAACAAACTATAGATTTTTAGATTCCTTCCTTCCTTATGACCACACGAGTAATTTGGTATGCTTCTTGGCATAACTGGAGCATTTTGACCTCCATTTGACCTTGATTGCCCCCTCTCCCCAGAATGCTCAAGCTAAATTTACTGAGAATCTATCAGGGATCCCAAAAATACTTTGTTCTAGAAAGTTGGTCACGGGACTTACAGGCTGGTCTTCTACTATCAGCTTC